>CM029281.1:15392302-15463069 GCA_016920895.1 Vaccinium myrtillus | reverse complement strand
TCCGTCTCTATTTCCCAGACTCCCAACTCCACGCCGCCGCACGCCACAAGCCGCGACCACTTCCCTCTCTCCCCTCGAGATCGATGGCAGCAAACCCCTCTCTCTCTCTGCCCAAAGATCGATTCCACGAAGAAGACAACACTCAACAGCCGTGGGATGTTTGGATCTGCAAAAACTCGATCTGGTTTGTAACGTTTGTTCACAAAATCTTTGTATACCAGTTTAGAATATTAGGAATAGAGTAGAATTTTAGACTTTTTTTCTCTCTTTCTTTATTTTTTGAAGTTAATTTTTTGATTTGGTTCGATCTGGTACTGCTTTGCTTCGAATCTGGTACTGCTTTGCTTCGATCGGCATATCTCTCTCTCTTTCTCTCTCTCTCGTCTGACCAAACCGGGAAACCGGCAGAACCGAACAGAAACCGGATGAAACCGAACCGGCCTTATTTGGTCCGGTACCGGTTTCAAAAATCCCCAAACCGAATGACCGGTTCGGTCCCAAAAATACCCCGAAACCGGACCGGCCCGGCCCGTTTTCACCCCTAATATTTTCCATAAGTCTCCGACGTTGGAGTTGGGATATCACATGAACTTTTTTGATACTTACTTGACCTATTCTCACCTCATCTTCTGACTAATTAATATCTAACAAATACGAGGCAGCGGAACCGCAAAACTATATAAACGCTTATGCTGTCACTGAAAATCCTCTTCTAGTGAGTAAAATTATTTTCCATATAAACAAAGTTTTCAAATTCAAAGGTAAAATATTTGCAGTGTTAGTCCTCGCCTAGGTGCTAGCTGGTCCACTGTCTAGATTAGGCGGGTGAAAAAGGGGCATGGACTAGGCGCCCCCCTTTTCACCCAACTAATAACGACGAGAGATTTTTAGGACATTGAAAATTAATACAAACATATTTTTACTTACCAATCGAGTACCATGAGAATACGAGTACGAGTGTTGTCTGATATGTAAATAAGTATGGTGTTGATATGGCACCCGGGGGTCCTGTATGGAGATTCCTTGTAAGGCACATCCAGATTGTCCATCTCTACAAATGATGGTTAAAGATTGCAAATGCACTTTTAGCAGTCTAAGTAACAATTGAAACTGAACTATCAATTGCGGAGATGGACGGTCTGGATGTACCCTACTGGGACCACCCAAGAGATCTCCCATTCCATCGATGTAGGTCACTTTTTGATGGATATCCCCTCCTTGTGACCCTCTTGCACCCTTTAAAACCCTCCAGTAAGGGAGTTTCTAAAGTGATTTGATTACTTTCACACCATTCAGCTCCATATGTTCGGGACACATCTTACATCTTTAATAAATGGTCAAGAGTTTTAGGTTACCATAACTTATCTAAAGAGAAGAGGCACCACTCATGACCCACCCATCCACTTGTTTAAAATCTTGAAGGTAAACACACACTAAAAAGTGAGGAAAGTAAGAGCCGAGGCAACACATAAACCAGCCCTTTCGTCCATTTGAACCTTTTTGGAAGAACAAATTGTCTAATTCTTTCAACCAAATAGAAGAATTTTCATGTCGTTCATGCTGGATTTTTTTGACTTTCTCAAGTCGTTTAGGATATTTCGAAATTGTTAAAAACTTAACCCAGAAAAAGGTTATCTTGATCGGATGGCCATGCCAAATCTACAAGAACAAGTTTTTCTTGGATGATCCTTTTTTTTTTTTTTTTTTGTGCTTCGGAAACTTATTGGACGATGGTTATGGATATGAAGATAAATCTTCTGCCCAAAAATTGTCAATGCACTAATGAAATTAAACCGTTCAACAACTAGAACTCTCTCTCTCTCTCTCTCTCTCTCTCTCTCTGAAGAGCAGGAAATATGAACTCTTTCTCTTCCAATATATCTTTTTTCAACAGTATTTTTTGTAGATTGTTTTTCTCGCAAAATGAGGACATATACTTATATTATTACGATAAGATGGTAGGACTTGAAGTAATGACATTAATTCTAGTTTTATAGAGTTGTAACATGTAAATTTCACTACAAGAAATTTGAGATGCACCAGCGGCCAAAAGCATTGGTAAAGGTGCCTAAAAGCACTGGCGTCTAGGCGCTGCAGTATCCCTTTACCAACGCTTTTTAGTAAGCGTAGGTACAGCATTTATTTTACCAACGCTTTTGCAACCGCTGGTGTAGACTAAGTTTTACCAGTGCTTTAAAAACGCTGGAGTAGACTCAATTTCACCAACGCTTTGAGCCGCTGGTATAGGCGGCTAAAAACGCTGCTACAAGGTTTTTTTTTTTTTTAAAAAAAACTAATTAATAATTACCTTATTCACTTGCCTACACACAATATTTTTTTTACCAAGAACTAAAAAATATGAAAAAGTAATAGAATTCATTTTTCATTGGAAAAACTACTAATCCATACAAAATACCACACAAGTAGATTGAAGGCATGTTCCATAACGTTATGAACATACAAAAGTAGATTAAATGTTCATTATGGTGCAGAAATACCATAATCCACAAGTCCGTAGGCTAAACTGTGGGAAAAAAAAAAAGCTATCAAAAATTCATGATGCCATCCTTGATCTTCATGAAAGAGCTTTCAAAATGACGAGTTGAAATCACGCTTTTGGCTAGACCGTCCTATTATCTGCAATAGAAAGGACGAAGAATAAGAACCGAGTCAATTTATCTTTTAACTCCCATGACATATGAAAAAGCACAACATATAGAGAAGCCTATAGCAAATAACTTTATTTGAATAGCAACATTGTTAGTTTTTGGCTTTACACGTTTATCTCCCACCCCTCATTTATACTTGGACACCAGTTGGGAGTTGGGTGTCTGATCACATAAATGGGGGCCAGGAACAACAAAACAGAGAAGCACATTCTTGACCAAAGAAGTAACAAGTGTTCAAATCTCAGCAAAAGCCTGCATTGGAACCAACGGAAATCAGGACGTATGAGCACTAGAGTCCTAAGAATCCTGAGTCACAATCAGGATGAGTAACTAGTAACCTATTCAAAATGAACACCAAACTTGGCAAAATCGATTATAAATCAAGCACACGTAAAAGTGTCAGATTCATCCAACATGACACTTATGGTAAAGAAAATAAACTAAGATGTAAAAATGGACCTTTTGTCATTCAGTTGAATTTTAAGTCCTCAAAGAAAAGATGTAAAAATGGACCTTTTATGCCTGATGCTTCTTGCATGTCCAGCTGCTTGGACATTTCGACTCAAGAAAGGAAAAGTTTCAACACAAGTTCCAATCCATGTAGCTCCGTAGATCTCTCCTGAGTATAATATTTTGGCACAAAAGAGGTGTACACGTTTATTAGAAAGACAAGCATTTAAAGTAAACCCCAGCTGAGATGGGTCAATTTACCATAAAGCTGGAACCAAACTGATCTATGAAAGCTACAATCTTTCAACTACTCTGATTTTTTTAAATTGGAACAAGCAAACTCAAGCAACAAAGTTTAGACTGAAGTCAGCAAATCGACCAAACTATATCTGAGTACATAGTGATATTACTCAGATAGATCAGTTTGGTTCCAGCTTTATGGTAGGATCGAATAACGTCAGACCCAACTCCTTTTTCAAAGACAGACGAATTTGCATCTTAAAAGGCGCAACTTTATTTTGAGAACTTGACTCTGTAATATCTTTCAATCAGCATGGTCTACTTCTGAATATAGGCGCACAATGCACATGTCCTTTAGGCAAGAAGTAGTTTTCTGAAAACAGTAGACATGAGTGTGTACAATGTTTGTAAAGATAGTCCACAAAACACTCCAGGCAAATTTAAGTTACCTCTGAGATGTCAAAGAATCTCTCATTGCTATCAAAGCTCAATATGCCCTGAATAACTTTTGCACAAGCCAAAACAACTGAATTGTGGTTATCATCTAGAGACATCCTACAAGATAACCGAGCAAACATTAGAACACGACAAAGCTCTATGTGCTAATATAGCTATAAGCTATACAGTCATCTTATAGGTCCGGAACTATTAGCAGAACATAATAGGTTACATGTTTAGAATGTAGACTCCATCCAACGTAAAATAAAACCTCATCTGTTGACCAATACTAAAGTTTTCCTTCTTTTTTTTCAAAGTGCGAAAGGATACCCTAAATCCTTGAAAAGTTTGAGACGTCTCAAGAAACCTTGCTGGTTTGGATTGTTTTACTGATTTATTCATATCTCCATTACGTCTCAAATATATTTGAAAACCATCTAGAAACACGAACTGTGGGCAATCAGATGCCTAAGTGAGAAGAAATTGCTCCAAGTAATTTCTTCCTGAAGGGCGTCCAAAGATTCAATCATTTACTACACCTATGATTTGAGTCAAACAATATATCCGCAAAGTATGATGAACAAAGACATCAAGCTAAAGACATCAGAACTCACATCCAGGTACTAAAATGGTGAACCTTTTCCAAGCAACTAAGCAAATTTAGTATATCTGAAACCAATATATGAGCAAATACTAAACTTTAGAGGACGAGGTAATGAACAGAATGACATAAATATAGTAATAAAAATCAATTCAAAGCGATGTATAAGAAAATTACTCGTGGAAGCCTAGAGGATTCACCTTAGTGATAAAGCAAGTTCAGGTTCTGGGCCAAGTGCATAAGCCCATATGGCAGCCCAGTCAATAAGCCTGTTGTTGATGTTAGCAACTGTCAAATAGTAGCAAACTTGTTTTCACAGACGTTGTGCAATGCTTTATCAAGCACAGACGCAAGTAAATGCAATGCAAGAGCACGTTGGCCAGGAATCTGAAATTTGCAAATTAAAAGGAACAGGTCAAGTAAAAATATCGAGCAGTTCAATGTATGAAGGCTTTTGAAGAAACTCCAACACAAAAAGCAGGTAACACCAAGATAAACATCAACTAACCACACTCCTTGTGAGAGCAATTGCTTCTTTAATAGTGTAACCAGCTGCAGCAGGGTCTCCCTCTGTTCGAAGCAAGTCACGTTCAGAAACATTGTCAGCAGTATACCCACTTTGAGTTGATATATTACCTGTGATAAGATAAGTAAGAAAGAAATATTTGTAAGCATACGCATAACCTACAAAAGATATCAAGGGAAAAGAATGAACACTTAATGGGAGAATTATGCATCATCGTAAAAACCACTACAATGAAACACATAATAAAACCCATAACGACCAGCCTAAGTTTGGTGAGTTACAAGACGATTCTCACTACGTTATAGAATGCATGAGGAATAGCAAATAAGCAAAGGAAGGATAAAGTGAGGCCCCACATTGTAATTAAATTTTAAAAATGACTAAATAAAGCATTTCCTTGACCAATCCTCAAAATCTCCTTCAGGGAACATAACATGCCAATGCATCATGAAAAACAAAACAAAACAAAACAAAGAAATTGTTCCCAAAAACCCTCGCAGTCTATAATTGCCAATTAACATGTGGCTAAAAGAAATTGAAGTACATAAAAAAAAATCTAAAAATGAGAAACCGAAAAAGGAAGAGGCGGAGTTTCAAAAGTAATTATCAGGTTTGCAACAATAAAGGGCAATATAAAGAGGAATGATAGTAAAAGAACTAGTCTTACCAGCCTTTGTTAGCTGCACAAAATCAGTTTCTACAACATTACCGTCCAATGAAAACCTTAATTCCCTAACAGCCTCAATAAAGGGCGAGACCTGTTTTGGTAAAATCTATCGAGGAGCCACGATCCCATGGATGAAATTAGTTAGAAGAGCTTAGCGTGAAAACTAGTCCAAGACCCTGAGAAAATACATGGGGAAAATCTTGAAACAAATTTGCAGATACTTGGGGGGAACAATGTTGTGTATCATAAACACTAAACCTTGATCACTTCCTATGGCCAATGCCCTGTTACGCATGATGAACCCCACCCAAAAGCTGAAAATGATATGTACAATCCAAAAATCAACACGTTTAATCAGTCCCTTCCTCCTTACTCAAGAGCCTCCCATGCCCGACTTCCATAATCTCAAACTTCACACAAGCATATTGTCAAACACTCGATGGGCGAAAAAGAAAATGATAATTACACATGCCAACAACATAATTTTGAGACTACTAATGACTAGTTTGGAATATCTTATCTGTATTGGGAGTTGACACCCCCGACTAGTAAAACCAAAGCCTCTAAGTTCATAATCTGTGAAAATACCTAGTTGATTATGACATCCAGATTATTGCAGATTAAAACCCTAGCCTTGTATTTCGGCAAGAATCAAGAAAAAAATGAAATCGAGTGAACCTGGGAGAGGACTCTCATCTCAAATGACTCTCGTTATAGATCTGTATAAACCCCAATAGCTCATTACGTTTCACCAAACTAATGAGTGAAATTAAAGCCCTAGTCCATATTTGGGCAAGAACCAAGGAAAAACCGAGTGAACCTGGTTAGGGCTGGCTTCTCGACGCCTCTTTGCATCAATTGATGCAATAGGTCACGATTGTTTGCTTCTTTCTAAGTAGAAGTTAGGGTTCGAACAAAGAGAATTTAGGTAAATAAGGATAGAAGAGAGAGAATAAGAACAAATCATCTAAAGAAAACGAACAAATCATCTAAAGAAAACTCACCATGGCTCACGTTGCTTCTGAGTAGAAATTAGGAAAGAACTCATGCCATGTGAAGATGATGGAGTCGGTGGATGGTGGTGGACGGGTGAGGAGACCGTGAGGGGAAGTGCGGGGAGAGATAAAGAGAGATGAGGGATTTGGGGATCTGATTTTGGGGGGCAGAGAGCTAGGGATTTAGATCTGATTTTGGGGGGGATTTTTTGATTTTCACAATGAAAAAATTGGGGGAAGTTTTACCGGGAAATTTTTTGTATTTTTAGTGCATATGTCACCATATGCCTATGCACCCAACGGTAAAAATTGCTGTAAAATTATATTACGCGAGGGTTGTCAGAGTATTTTTCTTCGAATCGGAACCGTCTACGTTTTACGTGGGAGTGATTATATCCTCCGTGCAAAAAATTAAGTGAATTAATTATCATTAGGTACCTGATCGAATGAGACAAAATTTTGGTTTACAATAAATCAACGTCCCGATGAAAGAGCTTTGAATACCCGATAGACTTCAAATTTGGCGAGAATGATTAAAACAACAATACCAATAATCTGAACGGTTTGGATCGTCATAATTGTGTTGCGATCACGTGGCTAGCGTACATTATCCTATAGCATAATAGCTTGGTTCTTAACCAAGTAAGTTCGATGTATAGGATTAAAAGGAAGGTGCAGACTCGATTTCTCGAATATTCGATCTAAACCGTTACGATTTCATATCTTATCAATCCCATCACTTACCCCGAAAACGGTGGCGATCAAATGTCGGCAACCACCTGATCGGATCACATTCGGCTCATTTAAGAGCAATAATGTCCTATAATTCATGACTCGACGGCCATCAGAGCAATTTTTTTCGAATCGGAACCGTCTAGATTGTATGTGGGAGTGATTATATCCTCCATGCAAAAAATGAAGTGATTTAACTATCGTTGCGTACTTGATCGAAGGAGACAAATTGTCGGTTGATAATGAATCAACGTCCCCGATGAAAGGGCTTTCAATACCTGATGAACTTCAAATTTGGCGAGAGTGATTAAAATAGCAAGACAAACAAAGTGAACTGTGTAGATCGTCATAATTGTGTTGCGATCGTGTGGCTAGCGCATAATATAATCAACGTTTTATACATATTATGTAATTACAAAAATTCAATGTTGACCTATCAATTCAAAAATCAAAATTTTCATTTTTATTATTCAAAAATTCATTTTTTATTTTCCCTCATTTTTAAATAAAATAAAATTTATTTTATAAAAATGTATTTTGACTTATTAAGTCAAAATTTGAAATTTATATTTTTTGTTATCAAAATTTAATTTTTTCCCCTAACTTTTTCATTTTTGTTATTCATAAATTCATTTTAAATTTTCCTAAGTTTTTTTCCTTATTATGGAATTTGGCAACTCAATTTATTTAATAAGTATGTTTTTTTGATTTATTATTTATTTAGTTATTTATTTATGGGAAGTCCATTTATTTAATTAAAATTTATTCATAAATTTATTTTTATTTTCCTTCATTTCTTTCCTTATCATGTCAAATCCATTTATAATTCTAATTCTTATTCAAAAATTTATTTTTATTTTCCCTCATTATGGCAAGTCAAAATTCAATATTTTTAATTTTCTCTCTCTTTGTGTCTCTCTCTGCCTCTCTCTCCGTGATATACTGATTTAGGGGGGAAGAAATGGAGGGAAACACAATATAATTGGGCGGGAAACAAATGGCATTACGTGTATGTTGTATGCAAAATGGAGGGAAACAAAAAGCCAAGGTTTTATTATGTAATTACAAAAATTCAATTTTCACCTATCAATTTAAAAAAAAAATTTATTTTTATTATTGAAAAATTCATTTTTTATTTTTCATCATTTTTGAAATAAAATTAAATTTTTTGGGTAATCGGAACCGCCAATTGTTTCCCGGGTTTAATTTATTGGGGCTGTGCCAACGCCTTATTGGACCGCTGGGAAATTGAGGTCTATGCCAGCGCCTTAAAGTGGGCCGCTGGGAAATTGAAGAATCTGCCAGCGGTTCATAATATCCGCTGGTAATGACCCGTTTCTAGAAATGGTTTTCCAAGGAGCTGCTATATACCTTCAATTCCAGCGTTTTTTGGAGGCGCTGGTAGGAATAACGCTGGGGTATCTAAGATTTCTTGTAGTGTTTGTTATGGATTTGCGAATCGCAACATATAGCAACTTACATCTTCTAATTTTTTATTAGAAAAACTTGTAAAAAAGTATTCTGCACTTACTCCCTTTATAATTTTTGTGGCTCATTTTATTTGTGGGTATATAGTACAACCTTTACAAATTTTAAAGATCATTTTATGAATTTTTTGGCCCGAGATATGAATTTTTTGGTGGTTTACGTTATCAATATTTGTGGCTCCTTTCACTAATTTGGGGTCTTTCTTATGAATTTTGGCGGTGTTGTTTATGCATTTTGTCGCAGAAAAAGATGGCTCGAGGTCAATAGCAGACGGCTCAAAGTTAAGAATTTTGTGGCATTGTTTATGCATTTTGAATTTTTTTGCATAAATTTAAAGATCATTAGTTCTTCAAATTGATGCAAAAATATCCTCAAAATTCAGAACGAAAGTATTTTTTCCCTAAAAAGAGCACGATTATTATTATTATTATTTTTGGATTGGCGGAAGTAATGTGTCTGCTCATGGCTTGAGAAATGATGGGAGGCGAACCCAAGTTCTCTCTGCAAATGCAAACTATTTAAGGTTTAGGCCATCACTCTTTCTAATGTTTCAAAGGGCTCAAAGGGACAAAAAGTTGCCGGAGGGATATCTCTAGGTAGGAGAAGTGTCTTCGCTTTACGTGCCACCCAGACAAAACATCCATTGAGCAATACTACATACACACAAAAGTTACCCACAAATTACCCAAATACACACACAAGTGTGTGGCCCACACATGTTGCGGGCGGTGTTTTTTGTGTGTGTATTTGGTAATTTGAGTAACTTTTGTGTACTTAACATTTCCCGGTTTTTTTTCCCCATCTGATTCGTTATGATTTAGTTACATGCAGAGATGGAACCATGAATTTCACTGTGCATGGTCTTTTTTTTCTTTTTCTAAAATACTTTGTAGGGGCGAGTCTATGTAATTCATAGAAAATCTTTTTTCCTATATAATACTAGAGGTTTTTTTTTTCCCTTACAGGAGCGACCGCGCCTACTGGCCCCTCTTTGGCTCCATCCCTGGTTACATGCGATTCTTGAACTTCATTCTGTAATTGATTCTGTGCACTAGGAAATATTGTGTTAGCCGATTACCCGATTATTAATTAACTATATGCATTTATACATATTTAGTATATTGATATATAGATACTTCTTATGTGAAGGGGTGTTCCAGTAAGTGGTTTTTGAATAAATTGGTTTTTCACGGTTTTTTATGTGATGTATTGTGAGAGAATGACATGTCTCGGTTTTTTGAAAAAAACAGTTTTTTGTTCGTGGAACAGCCCCAATAACATCATTACCCACAACTTTGTTTTGATGATCCCAACGGGTAGTTTTGTACTACCTCCGTCCTAATTTGGATGTCCATTTTTGAAACTCGTGCCAATTTTAATCGCTTATATCTTTCAATATGAATATCAATCTTGTTTGATAATTCTCGATGAGTTATATAATACAAAGTGTTCACAATTACGAAAAATATTATAAATTAAAAGATATATCAATCGAAAAAGGCACAAATTTAAAAAATGGACATCGAAATTGGGACGGATACATCTTGATATGTAAATTATTTGTGCGTAAAATCAGATTTATTGGAGATTGATGGCAATTTAAAAAGTTCACTGTTTCCTTGAGAAAACGAAGCCTAAGATTCTCATTTGTTACAATCTATTTGAATCAGTAACTTCTTGATGGCGTACAAGTCCTTCTTCCTGTCTTTCTTTGTTTGCCTTTTTTTCTCTCTCTTCTCCTTTTACCCATTATTCCCTCACAGTGATTGGTTCACCCTTCACGCCACCCATCTTTTGGGTTGGTAATTTGGTATTATATTTGAAATAGATAATTTGTAAATAAAATACTATTAATAATAACCACAAGTGGTTGGCGAAGTGGTGTTGGCTTGGCTCCCTCTTAATTAAAGTCTCCAGTTCAATCAGGGTAGAGCTTTTGGTTTTTTCATCTTGTCAAGAACAATGGTTTTTTCGTGTTGTCTCTTCACAACAATTCTTGGGGCTACCTCACACTCATGCGTAAGCATATGAACCTGATGCGGAGAGGCTGTAAGAATTAATCCGAGACACCCTTCATTATCCAAAAAAAAAAAAAAAACTAGTAATAAAAGAAGATGGCTTATCTACCTATTTGGTCCTTATAAAATAGTCTCCGTTTCAATTTCGTCCCTGTAAATTTTTTTGATTCAATTTTACCCTCATAGTTTATGGCACACTTCAATGTTACCCTTCCGTCAACAAATGGACGGAAATACATGACATGGCTAACGAAAGTCTGACGTGGAACATTTTTTTGACATGGTGGCAAACGTGGGGCCTGCCTCTTCTTTCTTCATCCCCCTCTCTGTCTCTATCTCTCTCTCTCACCATCTAACCCAGAGAACCAAAACTAGATGCATTCTCCCTCTCATCCCACCACTGCGGCCACCGACAACCACCACCTCCACAACAACCACTACCGCCGACAACAAACTCCACGCCACCGAACGGGTCCCAAAATGAAGCTCGAAATTTTTAGCCCTTGAATATCCAGTATAATACACACTCAATTGGAATTTTGTAATGCTTTCCAAAAAGTTTCTTCTATTTACTGGTACAATTGGAGTTTTTCTGTTTCTAAGCAAGAAATAGAGATGAGAAATCCCGAGAACAATTTCTTTTCCGTGGTGATGTCCTTATTTTCTATACCCCCCAAACTCACACTATCGGCGTCGGAGAAATCGCCGAGAAAGCCCAGAATCGTGTGCCAACCCAGGGACGATTTTTATCGGGTACAAGACCGGTCGTGAACGAGCTCAAGAAAGGGAAAAAAAATGCGCCATTTTTTTTTTTCTTGGTGATGAGAAAATGAGCAAATACAAATCCGATCGAAAATCGACTTGAGCCCAATTTTTTGTGGGGCATAGCCGCAGAGAGATTCCAACACAAATTCATTATGTTTTTTATTTATCGAAAGTGGTTCCACCGAATACATGGATCTTGATATCAAACTTGAAGTCATAACGGTTGGGGGATTGAGGAGGAATTAGTTGCTCATATCCAGATCGCATGATGTGTTGCGCGGGTAAACGGTGATGATTGGTGTAGATTTTACGATGATATACAAGTGGAAGGCATTCGGTATTCCAACTCCGATTGGTTTCGCCGGTGCCGAAGTTAGAAAAGAGTTGACGAAGAAGAAGAACAAGGTACTGTAGAACAAGGAGGACAAAGAAGAAGGTTTTTTTTTTCACCGGTGTACGTATAATTTTTGTTGTTTCACCGGTGGTGTTGTCATGTGTTGGTGCCAACGTGTCAAAAAATGTTCCACATCAGACTTCCGTTACCCACGTCATATATTTCCGTTCACTTATTGACGGAAGGGTAACATTGAAGTGTGCCATAAACTATAAGGGTAAAATTGAATCAAGAAAATTAACAGGGACGAAATTGAAATGGAGACTATTTTATAAGGACCAAATTGGTAGATAAGCCAAAGAAGATCTCAAATTCACCTGAATAAAAACAGTGTAAATTGTCTTAAACCTAGAATTCAAAATATATCTCCGGAGAGGCGACTTGTAGTTGCTGCCTCTCATAAAAAGTGCAAAATGTGACACAACGCATATTTCTAAATACAAGCCAAAACCCTTTTAGCCCTAAAAAAACCCATAAAGCTCGTCCCTTTGAACCATACCCAATCCAGAAGAAACTACTATGAGGACAATTGAGAAGAAACTACTGCAATTTCCCCCGCCGTCCCGTCCAGACATTATAAAAGGAGTCAAACAATGCACAATTAAACACCAACCCATTTCAGCACTTCTCTTCTCACTCTTCAATTCCATCATTTGCAATCTCATCCAATCTTCTTGAAACAATCTGAACATATTCTTAGCGACATGTTCAGACCAAGCACACGTAGGAGCTCCAATGGAGGCATCAATGTTGCATTCATTAACGCAAGATCTTACAACATCTTGCAGCAACATCCCGTGCCCACTCTCCATCATACCATTTTCGCCTTCTTGATTTCATCCCTCTTTAACTTCCTTGACCTGAAATATCAGGGGAATGGCACTGTTAATCCATTCCAAGCATACCCAATAGCCATGTATGTTGCACATGTTGGTTTGTTCTTGTATTGCTTTGCGAATTTGGTTGAACTTGAACTGAGGTTTACCCAATTGGGTCGCATTGGAATCGGTTTGTTCGGTTCAATTCTATCGGTATCCTTGACCTCTGTTCTTTTCCGAAACCCTGGTTCATTTGTTCTATATCTTCTGTGCATCTTGCTTTTTAATGGGCAGATGTTGTGCTCCATAATTGAACCGTTTTGGAGCTGGATCCATGGGAGAATAGTTGTCCACATTGTTCAAGTAATACGCTGGATCAAGTCACGGTGGTTCGTAAAGTCGGTCTCTGAAAACAGGGGAGGCCTACAAAGTGAAAACTTGGATGAATTTTTAGAGATTGTGCAAGGAGAAGAGATGATTTTTCAGTTGCCTCTAAGTTCTTCATTTTCTTTTCTTCTGTTATGGGCACGATTTGGGTTGTCTGTGTTACATCTTGTCTTAAGGCTCTCTCTGTGTGTGCATTATATGCTTGTGTTGCTTTTGTTGTATCTGGTGTCAGGCTCACAGCAAGCTTAGAAAGTTTATTTCCTTGAATTTTTGTATCAATCGAAAGGGTCATGTGTAATGATTACATCTTATCAGTTTATCTAAGTATCATATTTTTTGCAGCTCTCTTCTCTGTTTAAATTTTCTCATTAAGGATCAGTTTTTACCTCAGTAAGGAGCAATAAAGAAGAGACTTAGAGACACCAAGTGCCAGAAAGTGATCTTGATCTAATCTAATGGCAATGTCTAAATCTGTAACAACAAGTTTCTCTAATTGTTGACGATGGTGATGATCTGATGGATTTTGATGTAAACAAGAAAGAAGGCCAACTATGTTACACCATTAGGTGTACATCAATTATATATCAGATTGCATGAGACTCATTTCTGGGTCTAATATTATTGATCGGAGCTTTTGAATTTGTTTAAAGTATTGTTTTAAAATTTGGTGTGAAAAATCACCTCACTCGAGTATTAGTAAGAGCTTTTCATTCAATTAACTTTTGTTCCTGCCAATTCAAACATGAAAATTGATCAAACCCTTCCCCATCAGAATGAAATGATTTTTTGTAAGGACTTTTTAAAATATGTTGAAATAAATTAAACAAATTTGTTCATTCATGGGACCCATCTCAAGTCCCCAAGATATATGGTGCACATATGGTGTACCTTAAAGGCCAAGTTTCCCAAATGATAAAATCTACATTTGATGAGATCTAGTACTTGATTTGATCAAATGAGGAAGACATATGATTAAATCAAAGACAAAAGTTGGCCTAAATAGTATACAAAAATGATAAAGGTAGGACAATTGTCTCCAACATGGCTTCAACATACTCATATGGTGTGGAGCCCACACACCATGTGAGTGTGGAATGTGTTGGAGCCATGTTTGAGACAATTGTTGTACACGTTCTATACACCATGTCAGTGTGTAATGTGTTGGAGCCATGTTTGAGACAATTGTTGTACACCAATCACTCAAGTTTGCTTGGACTTCACACACTATCCATGTGGGCTTGTAGTGAGCAACTCACTACAAGCGTGTAGTGAGTTTGAGAGTTGTCCATTTTTGTTTTGGACGGTCTAGATTTTAAATAAACTATTCGCGCAAACAGATAAATTGTTTTTACACGAATAGTTTATTTAACACTAGTGATGCTGAATGCAGAGCCACCACGTGTGATGACATTAGGGGAAAGGAAACGAGCCAATTTGGTCACGCGGTTTTCTTGATTCATACTTCTTTTTAGGCCAGGAAATAGGCATCACCCGACTGAACCAAAATTGAACCTTTTAAATCGTTTCGATGCTTGGCAGTTGACCTTTCATTCATTAAGAAACGAACATGCGCATGTCTTTTGTGCGCTTACTCCTTACTTCGTTTTTTCCTCTTTATGAACTTTGTGACACAAAGCAAAAGCTGAATATCGGATTTTACACATTAAGAGATAGGACAAAAGTTAATTCATTGAACCTATAAAAAATTGCTTTATGGTACTTAAATTTTTTTTATATGAACTCTCTGCATGAACATAATCGAGAAATAAAATAAAACATCTTGGTCACTGTTTAACATTTTCATTTTCGAAAGTTACTCACAAAATAGTTTATCATGAGATTAGGAACTTCTCTTGCCGTTTTTGTTCTACACTCGGACACTGGTAATGGAGATCATTTTGGAGACATCTGATGAGGCCAAATTGCCTTATCTTTATAGTATTAATTTAGTTGTAAAATACATTAGAGGGCTTCACGTTTTTAATTTTTACTCGAATTCTTATGATTAGGGGGAAATTGGCCTTTTTATGGGTTAAGTTTACATGGGAATTGGGTACACTTTGTGGATTTGGGGCTAATAAAGAAAGAAAAGAAAGACAAAAGGAATTAGCAGGCCTTTTTATGTGTAATGTTTACATGGGAATTGGGTACACTTTATGGATTTAGCATTTAGGGGTAATAGAGAAAGAAAAGAAAGACAAAAGAAATTAGCTGAAAACGATAAGGGAGAGATTTAGGAGTTGAATGTCAACATAAAACTGACTTTGGTCAACATCATTTTTTAAATGGAGTCGTCTACTCTCACACAAATGATCGGAGCCGCTCATTTTGTTTAGAATATTTTTCTAAGGGTCTTTTGTGAAAAATTAGCCCAGTCAGATATTGTTAAAGGTTCGACTCATTCGTTCAAGTTTCGATTCCTGAATCGAACGGAGCACAACTTTAACAAACATATAAAGCCTATGCCAGTATCTGACTGAGCTAATTATTTTCGGGAACCCTTGAAAAAATATTTTAAACAAATTGAGCGGTTCTGATAATTCGTGTGAAACCCGGAGATAGAACCCGGCTACCACTTGATGATTCCATGAGAGCACAAGCTTTTCACTTGATTCCTTAGGACAAAAAGGTCATCCCAGTTTAGGAGAAAGAGAAAAGCATCTACCAATAACTATTGGTACTTCAATCATTGCTAGTGAAGGGCTCGGGAGCAAAATTAAGCCCAATAAATTCAAATTTGGCTATTTAAGGTGAAAAAATAGTACTCAAGCGAGCCTGATATTGTTATTTATTGTCACTACCTCCCCGTGTCAGACACTTGAAATAAGGTGGGATTACGTACATTAGAGTGAGAGATGAAAAAAAAAAATGAAGAATAAACAAAAATACGTATGTGTAAACGCCATACAATTGCATCATAATTAACAGTGGGATTATGCGATTTGTATTCAAGGGGATAATGGTGTCAATTGTCAAATGAGGAAATTAATATAATATTTTTGTTTTTGTTTCTTCAAACTCATGGGGACATGTTTCCAAATAACACCCGTCACTTGGGTTGGCGAAAGTGGGGGATACGTAATCCCTTTGGATTATCAATCCAGGCCAGCAAAAAACAAAAACACATGACTTTTGGAGGTCCTACCACTCTCAATATCCTATCCCACCAATGATATGGATGAACCCTGCTATCAAATTTGGCCCTAAAGAAAATAAAATAAAATAAAAAAACTAAAAAAGGCTATTTCTAACCCTAGGTTCGATTTCCTTGCCAACAAACTCTTGGGACCACTGGGGTTATGTCTGGCCGGTATCGTTATCCCAACAGCCCCGGAATTAGTCGACGTACACACAAGCTGGTCCGAACATCCGGTTTTAAAAAAATTAACGACTTGGTCGATCAAAGTAAAATTTGATGTGTTCCTTAATTATGCAGTTATTACGCAGGCAATGGGCAATGGTTTTAAACTGGGAACAAAATGATACTTTGTGAAGCATGATCTATAAATATTAAACATTAGGCTGACTTTGTTGAATTTCCCCCAAAAATACCTTTGGTATTTTTTGCTATTCTCGCACTTACATTCTAATTTTTAACTGGCAAATGTTATGATAACTGACGAAAACACTATAGTGAAAACTAATCCTTAACGAGTTGTTCGTAACTGATGAGTGACGTCATAAAAGTGAGGGTGGAGCCACAACCTACTTGCCAAGAACTGAGGGGAAAAAAAAAAAGAAAAAAGGAAAAAACCAAAGTCCGAACTCCAAAGACTAGCCAAGCACTTGAGGATCAATGTGACGAGATACCCACTAAAGAAAACGTGTGACAAAGCTGACTTGACTTGCATCAAACAAAACGATGACGACCTTGTTTGTTTTATGTTTTGAGATCAGTTTTTTCAGTGAGTATTACTTAATTATTTCTCAATTTATTAACCTTATTTTTAATTATTATTCTCATTTCTCTCTAGATCTATCTCTTTTCAATAAGTACCCCTTATTTTCAATTATTAGCCTTATTTCTCCATTCAATCATTATCCAAAGCCCAAAATCCAAACAAACAAAACAAGGTGACATGACTTTGTGTGCACAAAATCTGAAAATGCATGTCCATGTTTGTATATGAACAAAATTAAATACGGAACCAACCAGCATCTTGAAGAGATGTTAATATAAACAAAAATGCACATGTACATGTATGCATTGTCATGAAGAGATGCCGAGTAATTTTGTAGTGAGAGAAAGAGTATCGATAGGTGGGGGTGGGTTCTAGCTGGAGAGGATGTTGTGGGAAATTATTGCCATCGTGTCCTTAATTATTAGGACTTAGGGGTTCATTTCCTCTCTATCTTTTTCAATAAGTACCCCTTATTTTCGATTATTAGCCTTATTTCTCCATTCAATCATTATCCAAAACCCAAAATCCAAACAAACAAAATTGACATGACTGGGTTATTGGGGGTTATCTTTTCATTCAAAAAAATTAGGATTATACTTAGTTTTTCAAAAAAATTTAGCAACGCAATTGATTTTAGCAAATGAGTTCACGGTTGATTTCAGCAAATGAGTTCACTAGGTGATTGAATCATGGTTGATTTTAGCAAATAAGTTCACCAGGTGATTTAATCATTAGCTAAAATCAACCATGATCTGAGACTTGGGGGGGTCCTGTCCCTCATTTCTTATCTAATCTTGCCCTTTCCGATGTTAGGTCTTCGGACCATGTTATTTCTTTTGAATAAAATCTTTTGTTTTTTCGTGAAAAAAAGAAGAAGAAAGAGAATCTAACGCTTTGATTTCTCAAGGAAACAGTGAACTTTTCAAATTGTCATCAATATCCAATAAACTTGATTTTGCACACGAATAATTTAAATTCAAGATGTACAAAACTACCGGTTAGGATCGTCAAAAAGAAGTTGTGGGGAATTATGCTGTTAAGTGGTGCGTTGATCAGAAGTATGTATATATCAATATACTAAGGCCTTGTTCTTGAATAGATTTTATCTCATAAAATTTAGTTTTGATAAAATCTAACATTCTCAATGGATTTTAGCAAAACTAGATTTTATCAACACTAGATTTTATCTCACAAAATAATTTACAAAACACCTTTATCAACCCTAGATTTAATCCATTGGGAAAACAATTTCATTTTATCACACCTCTAAACAAAACTAGATTTTATCAAAATTAGATTTTATCTCATAAAATTCATTCAAGAATAAGGCCTAAATGCATATAGTTAATTACTACTCGGGTAATCAGCTAACACAATATTGCCTAGGGCACAGAATCAATTACAGAATGAAGTTCAAGAATCGCATGTAACTGAAATCATAAAGAATCAGGCCATGTTCCACTAATTGGTTTTTTAGTTTTTTGGTTTTTCTTTATCTTTAGTTTTTCAAAAAAACCAACTAGTTCCACTAACAAGTTTTTGGGTTTTTGGTTTTTTTAGTTGTGTTATGAAATTACAAATCTACCCCTCTACCCAAACAACTATTGCTCTCTTTTTTTTGAAGGGAGGGCAGATTCGTAATTTTACATGATTAAAGTACATGTACTTGATTGTGCAATGATTTGGTTTTTTTTAGGTTAGTGGAATGAAGTGGTTTTTTTGTTGGTTTTTTGTGGGGGTTTTTTTAGTGGAATGAAGTAGTTTTTGATTTAAAACAAAACTAGTTTTTTGTTAGTGGAACATGGCCTCAGATGGAAAAAAAAAACCCACATCAGCAAAACCTAGTGGGCCCTTGTATCTTGTGTTTGGTAGAGTAAGATATAGAGATCGGAGAGGAGGAAGAAAGTCCAATTAGGTTCATTGATGCATTATGGTAGAGGTGTCAAACGGGCTAGGTCGTATCAGCGGGGCGGTACATAATTATGTTCAAAATTGTTACATGCATAAGAATCCATTTTCGACAAAATTATGTTCGACGTTACGTTTTAAAGTTGTATGCGTAATATCTCGCGACTAAAAATGTGGTTGGGACGTTGGGTAATGGTTGGGGTCGACCCCACCGATTTTTGAACTTTTGTTCATCGCCGACATATCGACAACTTGGATGCAATAAAGTAGCTGTCAGAGCCTGAAAATTCTAAAAGTGCCATCTGATCACTCGTCTCTTGCTGATGAAAGAGAGCTGCTAGGGGTACCCATCATTTTGCATCGAAAATGCACCCCACGCCTTCGGGGACCCACTTTTGGAAAATTGGAAAATTATAAAATCGCCCCTAAAAGTTCTCGTTAAGGTTTGATTTTCCATTTGATTAAATGAAAATTCCATAAAATAAAAGGGTTGATTTTAGCAAATGATTTACTCACTTGCTAAAATCAACTCACTTTCATTTGCTAAAATGGGTTGATTTTATGAGATTTCCATTTTATCAAATAAGAAACTAAAATATATAACATTTTGTGAAAATATATTAAAATGTCTAAAAAGTGCACTGAAATATGTGCTTTTTGTTTTTTGTTTGCTTATTATTAGGCTAATAATAGAAGGACCAATCTCAATTTGCAGAAATTTCCTCAAATTAAAGTATCTTAAAAAAATCCAATACATTTATGTTAGTTCATGCACTTCGTACAGTATGGCTCACGTGCACTCCGTTTTGCATTAATTTTGATAATCAGATTCGTTCAAATTGTAGAGCTGGTTGAGTGTACTACAATCATGTTAAAATATTAAGATAATCAGATACTGAATAAAATTACGACCGATGCACATTTTTATAGAAACAAAATGTGCTCGAGTTAGAAATGTGTTCCGGTCAAATATTATTTTGCCACAAACTTCTGAGGAGATTTTTTTAATGGTTTTTCAATGAAATGGATTTGTGAAAAACCCAAAAATAAATGGAACCTATCCATTTCTGGAGCATCGTTGTGCATTAATCACTCTTGAGTGTAACGGCACGAGTTGGATTCAAGAAAATCAGAGTTTTCCAAAAAAATTTAGCAACTCAATTGATTTTAGCAAATGAGTTCATTGTTGATTTTAGCAAATGAGTTCACCAGGTGATTAAATCATGGTCGATTTTAGGTAATGATTTAATCACCTGGTGAACTCATTTGCTAAAATCAACTGGGTTGCTAATTTTTTTTGAAAAACTAGAGTCGAAGTGCACGCAAGTTAGCCCGGGCATCCAGTTATTTAAAAAAAAAAATGCCTGACCCACTTGTTTATGATAAGGATACATAGATAAATATAGTAAAGAGTAGGTATTCATGGTAGAACATTCTTTACACCTGTGGTGTAAATTAAAGTTTCCTTCAAATCTATTGTATTGCGTCATGTGTTCAAACAGTGGTCACAAAAGGTAGAACATAGACACATGGCGCAATGCAATTAGTTTGGAGGAAACTTTGGTTTACACCGCCGGTGCAAAGAATATTTGGGATCCGGGATGGGTGCTATGCGGTAGGTGTTGTGCGCCATGTTGTGCGGCAAAACTACGTTATTTTGCTTGATTTTTGTGCACACTTCCAAAGCTTCCAAGGGCCTTGTTTGGAGGAAGAAAAAACCATTACAAAGTGCCTAAACCCAAAGTGCCTAAACCCTAAACCCAAAGTGCTAAACCCTAAACTTGAAGTGCCTAAACCCACTATACCCTACCCCAAAGAGCCTAAATCTCCTAAAATTAAACACCACACTTAACTCTCCAAACATGGCCCTTGGATATACTAAGAAAATGAGCAAAACGACGTAGTTTTTCCGCACAACACCTACTGCACAGCGCCTCCCCCAGATTCTGTTTTATTAAGCATTCAGTTATAAAATCTTCATTTTTTTAAAGGGAAAAAAAAATCCTCTTATATGTCCTCTATTCCTTTAACCAAAAAGCATTGAGAAGGCAATGTCAATCCCAATATTAATTTACTTGGACATGGGCTTAACAAAAATGACATACAAGTAACAAAAATTCGCTGAAAATAAAATTAATAGAAGAAGAAAACGAAATTTGACAAACAAAAAGTCATCTATGACCTAAGCAATCCCATGGTTCCCATTAGTACAAGAATTCCCATATCAGATTCTCATGACCTAAGCATCCCATTGATTGGAGAGTGACTAAGCACAAGCTACATCCATTGGCTAAAAAAAGAAGAAGCACAAGCTACATCAATTGGCTAAAGAAAAAAAGAAGCAAAAGCTACATCCATTGGCTAAAAAAAAAAAAAAAAAATGGCACAAGCTACATCCATTGCAATGGAACCATCCTCCCATCTGAATTCATAAAGCATGAGCTATTTGGAGTCCACTACATGACTTATTACATCACCAATTATAAGTTGTAAAACATAAGGATGAGAGCCAAGTAAAAATCCACCACATAATGAGAAACAAAAAAAGTGATCAGGAAAAGCATAGCAATCTCCATTTATTGTTCTCCCTTATCTAGACCCATGACAGACCTTATTTGGCCAAGCATGTATCTTCAAATAAATAGTTCAAAACAGAAATTGTCACATTAAACAGTGGTGCCTTCTAATTAACCATCAGAACTTTTTTTTTTTTGATCGGCAACAAGAATTTATTAAAACTCGACAAAGGGTACATCGAGGAACAAGCCAAAATACTAAGCACAAAGCAGAGTATAGGCTTGACAAAAGAAACCCTTCAGCGAAAAACTGAAAGGAAAGAAACAACAGGGAAAAAAAAAACATAAAGGAAGCACATTCCATCTCACATGATAAATATCAAAGGAAGCACATGAGAAGAGCACATTCCATCTCACTGCCAAGTGTTGTTTTCCAATTCATTAGCCAAATAAAAGAGCACCCTCTTTTCCCTTTAACACGTAATTGCTTTCAAAAGATCAACGACATAATGACTTTTTATTTTTATTTTTTTGGTGATGAAGAATGTCCCGATGAATTGGACTATTCTCTTCAGTCCCTCCCACAACCCTTTCCACTCGTTTGGGGGAGGTGAGGTGGCCCAAAGGATGAATCACTGCCGAGGGTTGCGAGTCTATGACCTTGGATTGGTAAGCCCCGCCGAAGTAAGTCGAAACTTGATAATGACTTTTACACCTAAAAAGATACCAATATGAGGTGGAATACTTTTTTTTTTTTTGGTAAAGAATATGAGAGGGTTTATATATATTTTGTACTAGTTTCTCTTATTCTGCATGACTCTGTTTGGTTGCTTCTATTTTTCTTCTACAACCTGTTTTTAAATAGGAAGATTATGTGTGATTGGCTCCGGCTGACCAAATACTCTTCCCCATGAACCACGGCAGTACTGGCAGGAAACGTGGGCACTTCCAGTTTAGGTTCTCTGCTTCCAGCCGTTGTTAGGATTTTCGCAACCCCACAACACCCCTACGGATCTTGGAAACAATGAATCACAGAACAGAAAAACAAGTAATCGTGCGTAATGAAAAACGGAAAGAAAAACGAGACACAGATATACGTGGAAAACCTCAACGCGAGGAAAAACCACGGGAGCCCCAACCCCGGTACTGCTGAAGGTTGTCTGCACCCCAACAGCCTTCACCATAAAAGAAAGAATTTTTTTTTCCTGCCTCAGGTTCGATTCCCCTTGCCATGCAGCCAACTCTTGGGGCCACTGAAGTTATGCTCGATCGTTACCACAAAAATACGTATGTGTAAACGTCATACAATTGCATCATAATTAACAGTGGGTTTATGCGATTTGTATTCAAGGGGATAATGGTGTCAATTGTCAAAAATGAGGAAATTAATATACTCCCTCCGTCCCTTTCTAAATGACCACTTTCACTTTTTAACTTTATTTTTAAATTGTCTATAACTTTCAATCTATAATATATTATGTACTTTTGAAAAAATTGTATTTTAGAACTCATTGATTTCTATAAAACAAGATCCATATTGCATATTTTATGTAATATAGATTGAAAATTATAAACAACTTTCGAATCCAGCTGGAATAGTAACATCATCACTTAAATAGGGACGGAGGGAGTACTATTTGTGTTTTGTAACTTCAAACTCATGGGGACAGGTTTCCAAATAACACCCCCCACTTGGGTTGGTGAAAGTGGGGGATACGTAATCCCTTTGGATTATCAATCCAGGCCATCAAAAAAAAAAAAAAAACATGACTCTTGGAGGTCCTACCACTCTCAATATTCTATCCCACCAATGATATGGATGAACCCTGCTATCAAATTTGGCCCTAAAGAAAATAGAAGAAAAACTAAAAAGGGTAATTTCTAACCCTATCTTCGATTCCCTTGCCAACAAACTTTTGGGACCACTAGGGGTTATGCCTGGCCGGTATCGTTATCCCAACAGCCCCGGAATTAGTCGACGTACACAAAAGCTGGTCCGAACATTCAATTATAAAAAAATTAACGACTTGGTCGATCAAAGTAAAATTTGATGTGTTTCTTAATTACAAGTTATTACGCAGGCAATGGTTTTAAACTGGGAACAAAATGATACTTTGTGAAGGAAGATGCACTAATTATTGGTGGACAGTGAGCATGATCTGTGAATATTAAACATTAGGCTGACTTTGTTGAATTTCCACAGAAAATACCTTTGGTACTTTTTGATATTCTTGCGGACAGTGCTAGGGGTACCGAAACAACTGTACAGATTTTGCACAGATTGGTTGGGGGAAATGGGTGAGTTTTGGATCAACAACTTAAGCACGTTGGATCGAGGTGATTTCTCGCGGGGCCCCATGAAAAATTATTTTGAGATGAATCAACGGTTCGGATTTGTCGTGTGGGACCCAAAAGTGGGTCCTCCAACCAATCTGTGCAAAATCTGTACCCCAACGGGCCGTTTGGATGACGTATTAGTTTGAGAGGGATTAAATAGTAAGAGGGGATAAAATAGTAGGGGTGATTAAATAAGAAGGGTGGACCCACATTGATTTGACATATAAGAATGGATGATTAAATAGTACATGGTTTGGATGAGGGATAAAAAAGGAGGGATGAGGAGGGTGGATGATGTAAAAATCAGTCAAATTATTAAAATGTGATAAAAATGTCTATTTTTTAAATAATTTTTAAATAATTATATAAATCCAAAAAATAATTATACAATACGTAATTTAATTATTTTATATAAATGAAGAATATTAAATAAAAAAATTAATTTTGTTTAACAATTTTTTCTCAAGTATATATTTTTTTAAAGAAGTTAATTATACAAAACTAGTGTTACTATAGCTACTAGTTTATATATATGGACTTGAGTGAATTACTATATTAAATATAGGGTAATGTAGTGTAATTGTTACAATTAAAAGGGGGAGAGTGAGATCTGACGACGTCAGTTTCTTCTTCTTCTTTCTTTCTTTTTCTTCCTCTTCTTTCTTTTGCTTCTTCTTCTAGAACCCACCACCAAGAACCAGACGATGGACGGCAGAAATCCGACCAAATCAACGGCGATGGTTCGACGAAAACGAAAACGACGGTGATGGTCCGGTAAATCCCTCACCCAGATATTTTTCTTTATTCCTAATCGCCTGTATTTTTTTTTCGAAATTCACAGATCTGAAAATTTTGAGAATTTTTGCTTGAAACAATGGTTGTTGAAACAGAGGGGTATACTTGTCATTTGGTCCTGGATGAGGAGCCGGACTAAATACAAGCACCACCCCCCCCCGCTTGGATTTAGTCGGGCTTCCCCTGCCTATTTAGCCGGCGGCTATTTAGTTGGGGGGCGTTTTTGCTTCCCAAACCATGGACTAAATGTCCAATCACTCCTCATCCCCCGGTTTAAATAGTCATGCTCTTTTATACCTCATCCAAACGAGCTCCAAGGGTCTGTACCCTTAGGTTTATCGATATTCTGGCACTTACATTCTAATTTTTAACTGACAGATGTTATGATAACTGACGAAAACAATCCTTAACGAGTTGTGTGTAACTGACGAGTGACGTCGTAAACGGGATGGTGGAGCCACAACCTACTAGCCAAGAACTGAGGGAAAAAAAATAAAAAATAAAAGTCCAAACTCCAAAGACTTTGAGGAACAATGTGACGAGATACCCACTAGGAAGAAAACGTGTGACAAAGCTGACTTGACTTGCATCAAACAAAACGATGACGACCTTGTTTGTTTTGAGATCAGTTTTTTTAGTTTACTATTACTTAATTATTTGTCATTTTTTTCTCAATTTATTAATCATATTTTTAATTATTATTATCATTTCTCTCTATCTCTTTTCAATAAGTATCCGGTATTTTCAATTATTACCCTCATTTCTCCATTCAATCATTATCCAAAACCCAAAAACCAAACAAAACAAAACAAGGTGACATGACTTTTTGTGTGCACAAAATCTGAAAATGCATGTCCATGTTTGTATATAAACAAAATTAAATGCACAACCAACCAGCATATTGAAGAAATGCACAAAAATGCACATGTACAAAAATGAAGATAAACAAAAATGCACATGTACATGTATTTTTTGGCCAACACATGAAGAGATGCCGAGTAATTTTGTCATGAAGAGATGCCGAGTAATTTTGTAGGGAGAGAGAGAGTATCAATAGGTGGGGGTGGGTTCCAGTTGGAGAGGATGTTGTGGGAAAAGGAGCTTGTCATCGTGTCCTGTTAAGAATTTAGGGGTTTGCTTCTATTTAAGATTTTTGATAAGTTCTTGGGGTCATTAGGGGTTATGCTCGGTCATTACCTCTAAGATCTCGGAATTAGTCGAGGTGCACGCAAATTGGCCCGGACATCTAGTTATTTAAAAAAAAATGCCTGACCCACTTGTTTATGATAAGGATACATATATAAATATAATAAAGAGTAGGTATTCAGAGGAGAACATTCTTTACACCGGCGGTGCAAGCTAAAGTTTCCTCCAAATATATTACATTGCGCCATGTGTTCAAACGGTGGTCACAAAAGGTAGAACATAGACACATGGCACAATGCAATTAATTTGGAGGAAACTTTGGTTTACACCGCCGGTGCAAATAATATTTTCTCAGGTATTCAATTATAAAATCTTCATTTTTTAAAAGGGAAAAAAAATTCCTCTTATATGTCCTCTATTCCTTTAACCAAAAAGCATTGAGAAGGCAATTTCAATCCCAATATTAATTTACTTGGACATGGGCTTAACAATAACGACATACAAGTCACAAAAATTTTCTGAAAATAAAATCAATAGAAGAAGAAAACGAAATTTGACAAACAAAAAGTCATCTCATGACTTAAGCAATCCCATGATTCCCATTACTACAAGAATTCCCATATCACATTCTCATGACCTAGCATCCCATTATTTGGAGAGTGACCTAAGCTTAAGCTAGATACTGAAAATATTATAACTTGTACATGTATAAATCTTTAAAAGTACTATATAGTTACATTTATGCTATATACTTACATTTTAATTTTGGTTTAAACCAAAATAAACAAGTTATTGGTTTAATTTTGGCTTTATTAAAAAAAAATAGTCTCGGTCATAATTTTATACTTTTTGGATTCGTTTCGTCGAGACGAATCCATAAACCATGAAAACTTGACGCAAAACTAACAAATGTAATTTTTTTTTAATAAAGACAAAACGACAAAAACCAAAAAACCACTTTTTACTTTTTTCCCAAATCACCCCTAAATATGGGTGTTAAAACACCACGTCAGGCTTAGACCACCGGATAATTGTTCAAAAAAATGTCACTTTTTATTCTCCAAAAAAAAAAAATGTCAAAAAAAAATGTATGAACTGAAAATGTCCAAAAAATGTGTCAAAAATGTCCAAAAAAAAAGTAAAAAAAAATGTCACTTTTGATTCATAGTCGCTACAGGGGAAAGTGTCACTTTTGTAGTTCTACAGTAGTGTCCATTTTTTTGAGATTGATTCAGTGCCGACAATCAATAATATATATATATATATACGGCAATTATCCAATCAAGGATCCCGGATGGGAGGTTTTTTGATGTTTTGATGCTTTTAATAATTGTTTTTGGGAAATCCGAGCCGTCCAATGTGTTCAAAAGGTGTTTTCAAGGGTCCAAGCGAGAAATCTTCAAAAACAAAATACCGGGAAGGGCTTGATCCAAGCAGTTTTTTGCAAAAACTGTATATTTATAATTTTGCGAAAAACTGCTCGGATCAAACCCTTCCCGGTATTTTTTTTTGAAGATTTCCCGCGTGGACCCTTGAAAATACCTTTTGAACACATTGGACAACTCGGATTTTCAAAACAATATCGGGAAGGTGGAGTCCCAGATCCGGGATTCCCGGATTAGATCGAGACTCATATATATATGTAAATAATAGAAAATTTCAATGCATCTTTTGAATCCTCTAAACATACAATAGAGCTGCCCTTGCAAAAAAGCGTTCTGGTTGAGAGTCTCTAGTTCAATAGCGTGTGAATCGGAATCGAGCGTGATGTTATATGAACATGTTTATGATAAGGATACATAAATATAATAAAGAGTAGGTATTCAGTTATAAAATCTTCATTTTTTAAAAGGGGAAAAAGTCCTTTTATATGTCCTCTATTCCTTTAACCAAAAAGCATTGAGAAGGCAATTTCAATCCCAATATTGATTCGGAAATCCCACGGGAAGAGATGGAATGAACCGACCATGTACCGATGGGCTTGGGGGACTCACTTTTAGGGTGATTTTGGATTGAGCCCTTAGGGACGTCCGATCGACTTGATCTCCGCGTAGACCCCTTGAAATTTGATTTTGAGATGAATGAACGGCTTGGATCGGTCGTGTGAGACCCAAAAGTGGATCCCCGAAGCCCATCGGTACATGGTCGGTTCATTCCCATCTATATGGGTAGAAGGGTTCATATTAATTTACTTGGACATGGGCTTAACAAAAATGACATACAAGTCATAAAAAAATTCGCTGAAAATAAAATCAATAGAAGAAAGAAAACGAAATTTGACAAACAAAAAGTCATCTCATGACCTAAGCATGCAATCCCATGATTCCCAATGTCCCATCCATATCTACAAGAATTCCCATATCAGATTCTCATTACCTTTTGTTACCAAGCCTTGAACCCCACCACCCACGTGGGTAGCAAAAGAGAGGGCATTTTAAATCATTAATTTTATAGTCAAATTAATGATTTTTGGATGGAAAGTTAAGGGATGGGAGAATCTTGATAATAGTTCCAAAAATAAGAAATCTCAAGGGAGGTCAGTGAAATTTACCCTTTTAATATTTTTTTGACTTTCAAGTCTTTCTTCCTAAATGAAAGCTTATTCCTAATTATTCCTTATTCCTTATTTTTTCTTGAGGGGAAAACCTTGTAAAACCTTATTCCTGGGGTCATGATTGTGCTTCCACCTAGTAATTCACTATTGCAATGACCATGTAAACGAAACATAAAAAACAAAAATGGTGATTGCAACCACCACAAAGGCAGAGAGAGAGAGAGAGAGAGAGAGAGAGAGAGAGAGAGAGAGAGAGAGAGAGAGAGAGAGAGAGAGAGAGAGAGAGAGTATGGATATTTGGGAATAATAGGGTGGTTTCAGAGGTGCTTTTCTAAGAGATTTTAAGGTCGGAGGTCATCCTTCAGATGGAGGCTTGTCCCCTGCCATACTTGTATCTTGTTTGCTAGCTCTTTTGTGTGGCCAAGCTTTTGTGTTTGCTAGCTCTACCGCCCAGCTCTAACGCCCTTTACTTTTTTTTTTTTTTTGGGTAAAGAATATGTGGGGGTTTATATATATAGTACTAATACATTGCCCAATTCAGTTCAATCTCATCTCCGAACCACAAGCATTATTCTCTTTTCTTCTCTTCTCTTATCTACCCTCTCGCTTTAATAATGTATAGACCAAACACAAGAATGACCTTCATCAATGTAGCATTCATCCACATAACATCACACCCGCAACAACCGAGCTCGCCCGCTTCCCCACACCCTGTTTTAGCCTTTCTCGTTCCGGTGCTTCTTAACTTCCTCCAATTGCAGTATCAGGGAAAGGACACCGTCTCCCCATTCCAAACGCACCCTGTGGCCACATGGGTTGCGATTGCCAGTTTGCTTTTGTATTGCTTGCCGCACGAGGTTGTCACCAGATTCACCCAATTTGTTCGCGGTGGAGTAGTAATGGGGTTGTTTGGTTCACTTCTTGCGGTGTCTCTAGTCTCTCTTCTTCTGCATGACTCTGTTTGGTTGCTTCTATTTTTCTTCTACATCCTGTTTTTAAATAGGAAGATTATGTGTGATTGGCTCCGGCAGAGAATGACAACCAATACTCTTTACCATGAACCACGGCAGTACTGGCAGGAAAGGTGGTCACTTCCAGTTTAGGTTCTCTGCTTCCAGCCTTCACCATAAAAGAAAGATTTTTTTTTTTCTTCCTCAGGTTCCTTGCCATGCAGCCAACTCTTGGGGCTACTAAGGTTATGCTCTGTCGTTACCTCCAAGGCCCCGGAATTAGTCGAGATGCGCGTAAGCTTAAATAAATAAATTTGTACTTTACCTTCGAAACTCAGATAACCGTATTGGTGTTTAAAGTCTGCACTAAAGAATAAGTTAAAGTAGTTTATGCTTGGCAGTTTGTATTTGATTGATATTAATTAAAACTTTGGCTTGATTTTCGCCGAAGAGAATTTGGTTATTTTTTGCGTATTGAATATATAATTTAATTCTTTCCGCTATCTTAAATTAAGGTACTGATGCAGATAGAGAATATTTAGTGTCAATGGGATCGGGCTGACCCTGAAATTCTTGAGGCTTAAATAAGGGATATGGGATTGAGAATTGAATTTGTTTCCCCATCGTTTCTCAAGCCACCCAAGCATGCAAGCAGAGAAGAAAGTTTTTCAAAGCCCCAGGACATGGTTGAGCACGATTCTGGACCACACAAGCAGGTAGGGTTCTACACGCTGAGTGGACATCACATATTTGTGGTCCAAAACAGTGTTCAACCTTGCCCTAGGGATATTGAAAAAAATTTCTGAGTAGAGACAAACTTCCGGGGATCCATACTTTTAGTCTATTCCCAAAAAAAAAAAAAAAAAATGTTATGATTTGGATGAAAAAAATCTTTCGTTCTTAATTTTGAGGACATTTCACACCAAATTAAAAAATTAATGACCTTTAAATTTGTGCGAAAAATATAAAACATTATTTATGAAACTGCCTTTTTATTCGGAAAGTAACACGAAATTAGACAAAAATTATAGGGCAGATGGAGTATAGAGGGCAAGTGGGATCAAATTGACTGCATTGAATTTTCAGACAAATTTAACCTTTTTGAAGAACAAAAATGATATATAAGCTCATTTTGGAACTTCTCTCTTCAACTCTTTATTCAACCCCAGCAAAATTTGAATATTTCATCCATTGATGATGGCTCCAACTATCACTATTGTTTGAAGAATATATTAAAATATCTAGAAGTCATTTTTTTTGAATATTTCAATTGATGATGGCTCCAACTCTGCCAGAACAAATTTTATTTTATTTGTTTTTTAATTTGCACAACAACTGAAAATTTTGAAATATGGAACCACAAAAATTGGTGAATGATGTTTCGGTACATGAATGGGAGGTCTTGGCTTCACGAGCCACACCCAGTCAAAATGCCCATTTTGTCAAAGAACAAAATTAAAGCCACAATATTCCACTTCTCCTTTCTGATTCCTTAAACCTAAAACCACCTAAACTATATATATATATATATATATACACGGAAATTTTCTAGTCCAAACCCTCCCAAGAATAAGAAAAAAGTGATTTTTTTGTGTTGCAAATTATTTTTGAAATCCGAACCGTTCAATGTTTTTAAAATGCATTTTTCAAGGCCACGCGATAAATCTTAAAAAAAAATACGGAAAGACTTGATCCAAGCAGTTTTAGTAAAAATCAAAAATATATTTTGATCGAAAATCGTTTTGGATCAAGCCCTTCCGGTATTTTTTTTGAAGATTTTCGCGTGGCCTTGGAAAAAATGCATTTTAAAACATTGAGACGGATCGGATCGTCAAAAAAAATGCTTGAAACGGAGGTCCCAAAGTCCGAGTCCGGATTAGAAGTGGAACCATATATATATATATACATATTATCTAGTCCGGAGTCCCGGATCCGGGACTCCACCTTCCCGATATTTTTTTGATCGAGGATCTAATCTTGCTTTTTAAAAATTGTTTTTCGGTGTTTTCCAAGGGTGAAATCTTCAAAAAAATACCGGGAAGGGCTTGATTGCGGTTTTCGCAAAAAAATACAAAACCGCTTGGAAAATCCTTCCCGTTTTTTTTTTTTTGGGCCTTGGAAAATTTTTTTTTGAACACATTGAGGGATTTCCCAAAAACAATTGGGAAAAGCATCAAAATTTCAAGGTCTATGAAATCCGGATCCGGGATCCTGACTAGATAAGGATCGCCGGTGTATATATATATATATTATATATATATAATAATGATATATATATATAATTTTGTGAAAAACTACTTGGATCAACCCTTTTCCAATTTTTTTTTTCGCCGATTCCTTTGGGGAATATTTAAAAATATGTTTTAAACACATTGAACTGTTTGGATCATCAAAATATGACAAGAAGAGGGGAGCGGTCTCCACCGCAGCAATGTAAGAGATCCCTCATAGGAACTAGACTACCTATACATAATCTGGATAATTTATAGGCCGAAACACATCACATAATAGCGCAATCTTCGACAATGCACGATTCGGATCTAATCTTAGCTATCATCGATGATATCATGTATCACATTTGTTGTTTGAATGAAGGGTACAAAACTACAAAAGGTTTAAATTTTGTTAAATGACTTAAGACATTTTAAGACATTTTAATTGTCTGGTTGTGAAACGATGTTAACCTTCCAAAAGGCTACATTTGTTAGAAAAACAATGGAGCCAATTTGATCCCACTTGCCCTTTATACTCCATCCATTTTATATTTTTCGTTTCTTTGTTATTTTTTGATAAAAAGTGCACTTCCATTCCTAATGTTGTGGATTTTACATAAATTTAAAGATCATTAATTCTTTAAATTGATATGAAAATATCCTCAAATCGAGAACGACATATTATTTTTCCCCTCAAAATAGCACAAATATTTTTTTCCTTTGGATTGGCGGAAGGGCTGGAAACGAACCGAGCTGCTCACGAGCAACTCGTGGCTCGGCTCAACTCAGCTCGGCTTATTAAGTAATTGAGCCAAGCTCGAGTTTGATTTTCAGGCTCGTTTAATTAACTAGCTCCCAAAAGTTCGGCTCGATTGTATAGGCATTAAGTTTCGTTTAAGTTGGCTCATTAAGTAATTTACCTTGCCTCGGCTCATTGAACTTGTTTATGACCGAGCCAAACTCGAGCTCAATTTTCAATTTTTCGCTCGTTTACTTCTCAAAGTTTACAAAGTTCGTCTGCTGCCGCGGCTCATTTGCGTCCCGTGGAAGTATGTCTCTGCTTATGCTAGGGTGCATGGCTTGAGAAATGATGAGAAACGAATCCAAGTTCTCGCTGCAAATGCAATACAAGTTCACACTCTTTCTAATGTTGCAAAGGGCTCAAAGGGACGAAAAGATTTGGTCTATCTAAGTTGTCTGGAAGGACATTTCTAGGTTGGGGATGTGTCTGTAGACTCTGTACATGACTGGAGTCTTCGCTTCAGGTGCCACCAAGGCAAAACGTCCATTTTGTCAAATCCCACATTCCACTGCTTCCTGATTCCCTTAAACCTAAACCACCTCAACTAGGATAAAATTTTTATCCCAGCCCACAAGCTACACATAAATCGACCCAATTGACCCTTCTCACCCCTTCTCCAATCTCTATATCTTGTCTGCCAAACACCATATACCAGGGCCCACTAGTTTTTGCTGGTGTAGTCTTATTTTTTTATCTGATATCTTTATGATATAGTTACGTGCTATTCTTGGACTTCATACTATAATGAATCCAGAGACTCTGCTTTTCGCTCAAAACGGCATCGTTTTAGGCATTTTATTGGTACACCTCCAAAGCTTCCAGGCCTTGTTTGGAGAGTTAATTTTAGGGTTCAATTTTAGGGTTCAATTTTAGGGGATTTAGGCTCTTTGGGGTAGGGTATGGTTGGTTTAGGCGCTTAGATTTAGGCACTTTGGGAAATTAACTCTCCAAACTGAGCCCTTGAAAACTTTAGAGGTGTACCAAGAAAATGAGTAAAACGACGTTGTTTTGGAGGAAAAGCAGGGAGAAAAGCAGGGGCGAAAAGCAGACTCCCCGGTTTCCTTAAGAACATGAAAGCGTTAGATTCTCATTTGTTACAATCTATTGGAATCAGTAATTTCTTGATAGCCTACAGGTCCTTCTCTCTCTGTCTTTGTGTGTATGCCTTTTGTTCCTCTCCACCTTTTCCCATTTTTCCCTCACAAAGTGCTTGGTTCACACTTCATGCCACTCATCTTTTTGATTGGTATTATATTTGAAAAACATAATTTGTAAATTAGACTATTAATTTTAAACACGAGGGGTTGGCGAATAGGATTGGAACTTAGGAGCTTGCTCTCTCTTAATTAAAATCTCATATTCAATTCTCCTTGCCACTTTGACAGCAATTTTTGGAGCCTCCTCATCTCCACGAGAAAGCATGTGAAACTGTTGTCGGATGGGCTGAAGTAATTCGTCTTAATGCACACAAGCTGATCTGGGGTACCCAAAAAATACTCCTTAATAACAGAAGATCTCAAATTCAGCTGAATAAAAAGGAAAAAGAGAGTAAAATTGCCTTAAACCCATAATTAAAATTAGTTCATCGCCAGAGAGGCGACTTCTAACCTCAGATAAAGTGCAAAATGTGATACTCCTACAAACTATATTTCTAAATACAAGCCAAAACCCTTTTAGCCCTTAAAAAACCCATAAAGCTCGTCCCTTTGAGCCGGGCAAAACCCAATTCAGAAGAAACTACTGCAATTTCCTAATAAGATTGTGGTTTGACAAATTTTCCCCCCGTCCAGACATTATAAAAAGGAGTCTCCAATGTACAATTAAAGGCAACCAATTTCAAAAGCATTTCTCCTCACTCAATTCACTCTTCAATTCCATCATTTGCAATCTCATCCAATCTTCTTCACACAATCTGAACATATTCTTAGCAACATGTTCAGACCAAGCACACGTAGGAGCTCCAATGGAGGCATCAATGTTGCATTCATCAACGCAAGATCCTACAACATCTTGCAACAACGTCCTGTGCCTGCTCTTCGTCACAACATTTTCGCCTTCTTGATTTCATCCCTCTTTGACTTCCTTGAACTGAAATATCCGGGGAATGGCACTGTTAATGCATTCCAAGCATACCCAAACACTATGTACGTAGCACTCTTCGGTTTGCTCTTTTATTGCTTTGCGAATTTGCCTGAACTTGAACCGAGGTTTACCCAATTGAGTCGCGTCGGAGTGGGTTTGTTCGGTTCGATTCTCTCTGTATCCTTGACCTCTGCTCTTTTTCGAAACCCTGGTTCATTTGTTCTATATCTTCTGTGCATCTTGCTTTTCAACTGGCAGCTGATGTTGTGCTCCATAATTGAACCGTTTTGGAGCTGGATCCATCGGAGAATAGCTGTCCACCTTGTTCGAGTAATATGCTGGATCAAGTCACGGTGGTTGGTAATGCCCGGCACTGAAAACAGGGGAGGCCTACAAAGTGAAAATTTGGATGACTTTTCAGAGATTGTGTAAGGAGAAGAGATGAATTTTCAGTTGCCTCTAAGTTGTTCATTTTCTTTTCTTCTGGTATGGGCTCGATTTGTGTTATATCTGGTCTTAGGCTCTCTGTGTATCACTATAAGCTTATGTTGTTTGTATCACTATAAGTTTTTCTCCTTGAATTTTTATATCAATGAAAGGGTCATGTAATGATAACATCTTATCAGTTTATGCGGGCTTATTACCGTCTCAATCCAATTAACACATTTTGCAACTCTTAGAAAACCTTAATCCAGAAAGAAGTGATCCTGATCTGATGGCAATGTCCAAATCTGCAAGAACTAAGTTTTTCTAAATTTTCGACGATGGTGATGGATTTTGATAAAAATGTCATACCCTGCAAGGCATCATCGTCCTCCACCTAATTGTCTTCTCGTTGTATATATCCTAAGTCTCATAGGATATCGTTAGTCTCATAAAATATGATGAGATATGTATCACAAGGATGGCGCAAAAATGAACTAAGGACCTTAATTGCTTTGTTAAAACTTAATTCATATAGCTTGACCAAAAATTGTGCTCCTAAAGTTGTGTCAATAAAAGTAGCAATCAGAATCCAATGGTATAATCTACTAAATTTCAACTATATATATATACGTATAACCAACCAACCCCGGGCCCCTAGTTTGCCTTTGGGCCGAAGAAACTACTGTGCGTTTTAATCATGTTAGGAGCTGGAAAACCACGGATGGTCATAATTTTTTGACCTGTTATATGCTCAATATTCCTCAAAAAATGAACGACTCCGATCGCAAATAAAAATTTCAAGGACACAATTGGGGTCTTCGTGGGGATCCCAAGTCCCAAATGGTGTACCATTGTTTTTTTGGCTAAAAAAGTGCCAACACTTGGTGCTGGATGCGGAGCTTCCACGTGTGATGCCATAGGGGAAAAACTAAAAACTCATTTCGTCACGCGGTTTTCTAGATTCATTCTTTAGGAAATACTGAAAATCACCCAACTGAACCAAAATTGAACCTTTCGAGACCCACCTTTTGAACCATTTCGATCCGTGGTAGTTGACATTTTATTTATTAAGAAATGAACATGCTGTCGGATAAATCCATATCAGAGTCTCTTTTGCGCTTTTTCCTGATTGCTTGAATTTTTCTTTTCTTTATATATATGTGTACAAGCCCGTGGAATAAACGGAGAGGGACTATCCAAATTATTTTAGCCTAATCCTGGAAGTTTTTGACTGGTCATTGCAGAGCTTAAAGCAAGACTTTGTTCTATGGCCATTGCAAACCCTCCATTGGCTCCCCAATCATTCAACCCAAGCTTCCTATTGAACCTTTTGAGCCTTGGGGACTAGGTTAACTGATGTTCATAAATTTGTACATTAGCATTTTAATAAATCCAATTCCACTTAGTAAACTTTTAAGAAAGGAGCTTTACGAACCCTAAAAACTCGTTGCAATTCAATAGGAATATAAGTTATGATTCAACTATCATCACATTTGAGATTGTGAGAGAATCAAACTTAAGATTTCAACATTGATAGAATATTCTATTATCGGCTTAGTGCTACTCAACCACGGTTATTGGCGCATTGTGAATGCATTACAAGCACCTTTACCATTTATATGGGTAGATTACTTCATGTAGAGGTATCAAAATATCAACTTCTGCCAAAATACAAAATTAATAAAATAAATAAATAAATAAATATATAAATAGAAATAAAATAAAATACTTTATATAGAGGTTTTCATTTGGTCACGCGGTTCTCTCAAAAAATTATCTATATTTCTTGTTTTATAGTATTTTTTATGATTTTAAAAAGTTTTGCTTGATAAAATTAAGCAAGATCTATATTGCATATATAATTCGCCATAACTTTAAAAATATAAATAATTTTTGAGAGGCTTGAATAGCAATTTTGGACATTTATTTTGAGATGGAGGGAGTATCTTTTAGTAGACTTGGTAAGTTTTGAAGGTTTTATGGGGATTTAGATTGTGGGAGGATCATGTATGGATACCAATTTACATATATTTTAAATTACACTTAAGCCCTTGTTACAAATCCTGGCTTAAACTCAAAACTGACGTATTGCACTTTCTAAGACAGGTCATGCATTCTCTCACAATATATCGACTTAATTACTGACTTAATTCAATTCAAGAATTGGAACAACCCTAGGAAGAGTGATTTTCACACTTCTTTGTTTACAGAGTATTTGTTTTCTAACCTATGTGTTGATTTTTTTCCGTAGCATCTTAGGAGTGAGAGATTAAACTGGAGTTCTACTATTAATTTTCAAGTTAAAATAGAATTCATATTGTGAAAATTGATTTTCTTCACTCGAACTGCTATAATACTATTGTCTTTAAGTAAGAATTGGATAAACATGCTCCAGAAATGGATTAGTGCGATTTTATTTCTCGATTCACAATTCTTTAAAACCATTTTATTGAACATGTAATTAAACCTTTAAAATTTTATTATGAAGAAGTTTCTTGCAAACCATCCAAAAAAATAAATAAATAAATAGATTACCAAACCATCAAAAAAAAAAAAAAGAGAGAGAGAGAAAGAAGAGAAGAGTCACCACTCATGATCGACCCACCCATCTATTTCTTTCAAATCTTCTAATTAAATGCGCAGGAGAAAGTTTTGGGACAAAAATGATAAATGTTTCAATTGCCAACATCAATAACGTCCAAGGCAACAAATAAACCAGCTCTTTTGTCCATTTGGACCTTTTTGAGTAACAAAATTGATTCATTATTTTCAAAAAAATATGAGTTCTTTAAAGTCATTATGTCGCCTCTTTGACTATGACAAGTTATATAACAAATTTTGATACTCTTAAAACCTTAGTTAAACATAAAAAGCAATTTTGATGTGATAGTGATGCCCTAATCCGCTAGAACAAGTTTTTTATTGGACTATGGTGATGGATTTCATGATAAATTCTCCATCCAAACTCAAATGTCAAATTATTGAAGAAACGTAACTACATTTTTTCGCAAAATGTTATGTTACGTACGGTACCATCATCAAGACACGGATACGAGTATTTTATATGGCATGAAAGCATGGTATTTATTTTGGGATATGGTGATGGGTGAATTTTTTTCTATGTTTTGGTATGGTGTGGATTGGGAAATCGATAGGATGTTTGTTGTAGTCTTCATAGTGCCAAAAAGGTTACACCCTTTGCTTCCTCCCTTTTGACGAATTCCAACAAAATCACCTCTTTTGTTTGCTAGCTTTTTATTTTTGTGCTTCCACACAAGTTGTAAAAAATAATAAACTAATGCTCTGTAGTTCAAGTCATTAGCTAAAACCCTCTTAGCCCTCAGACCCACCAAACTTGTGACCCTTTTGCACCCTTTAAAACCCTTCAGAATTTCTCAAGTGATTTGATTACTTTCACACCATTCAGCTCCATATGATGAGGGGAACACATTTTACATCCATCTATCTAAAGAGATCAACCCCAATTAAGAATTTAATTTTATTGTTCCATGTTATTTTTGGGTTTTCAACAAATACAAATAATTGAACAACAATTAAGATGAATCAAAAAAAAAAGAAGAAGAAGAAGAAGAAGAACAACAACAACAACAAAATAAAAAATTACTAAATTCTTTTCCGCAAAAGTTTATGGCAAAACCTTCCAACCATCAGTTAATCGAAGCTGGTCTAATTTGTTCAGATTCTTGAGAAGAATTTGGGTACGGAGAGGGTACCACGTGGTACCCTTTCGGTGCATTCGGGCCGTCCAACATTACAACCGACCGTCCGGATAAAAAGTATCGTCCAGATTTAAAAAAAAAAAAAGGAAAAAAAAAAACAAAAAGTGCATTTCAATCCAGACCGTCGGATGCATTTCTGAACGGCCCGGATACACCGAGAGGGTACCACACCCATACCCTATTTGCACCCAAGTGTTTCTCCAGATTCTTTTGTTTAGTGGCTAAGAGTTTTTTTCAAAAGCCAAAACAGGTTAGATCTCTTGCAATATATATCATATAAAAAACCATAAAATCTAATTTATTCTAAAAACACCCTTAGCGGAACAGCCATTGCCACTCATGATCCATCCATCCACTTTTTCATTAACCAAAAATGATAGTATTAAATGTTTCAGTTGCCAACATCAATAACACCCGAGGCATCATCACATAGACCAGCCTTTTCGTCCATTTGAACCTTTATGGAATAACAAATTGGGTTATTGTTGAAACCTTTGACGAACTAGAAGTATTTTAATGTCATCATCCAGGCTTTTTGACTTTCTCAAGTCATTTAGCATATTATATGAAACTGTTAAAACCTTAATCCAGTAAAAGTTTGTTATCATGATCGGATGTTTTTCTCTTTCGGATTATGGGGATGTATTTCAGGATAAATATTCTACCTAAAATCAATTGTCAATTGTTCTATTGCCCCGTTTAATTTTGTATCTTTGATATTTGATTAATAAAATCTTATTTTGCCGTGAAAAAAAAATCAATTCATTAAAAAAATTAAACCGTACTTCTTGTCCTCAATAACGTCATATTCCACATCGACAAATCTTTATCATTTAATGTATTCTTATTAACTTTATTTTTATTGATCACTTGTCTCTCAAAATGGGTATAAATTTTCTATGGATTTGCGTATAGCAACATATATATAACACTTTACATATTCAGAATTTTTATTAGACCCGTTGCAGTGGTCCTTGGTCGTTAAAGTAGCCGAAAGTATTTAGTACGCACTCCCTATACCTTATCTTATAAATTTTTGTGGCTCATTTTATGTATTTTTGTGGCTTCTTTTATTTTTGATGTACGGTACACACTTCACAAAAGCATGACCGATTGACCGTATATTGGTTTCAATAAAAACCCAATGGCTATAACCTAAATATCTCGAAATTTGTTCGATAATATAATTATATATATAATACGTAGCTCCGATTATTAAAAATTGCTAACAGTTGGGACCACAAAAATAATAGGGGATGTTGCTGAATGTGGAGCTGTGATGTCATGGGATACTTTTTTCAGATTGCGATGCCTTGGAGATTACAAAGGAAGAAAAACCCACCCCACCCCACAAGCAATAAAAATCACACCATGGATGCAAATCCAACGATCCGTATCCTTTGGAACCTTCACCAATTCTCTTCGCATCCGGTGATTCTTATGATTAGGGCTGTTCAAAAAAAACTGGTGAGCTGTGAATCTGGTCCGGACCGAACCAATTCGCACGTTTTGGATTTTAACCGTGGATCCGGACACGGATTCAAAAAATAAAAAATCGTGACTTGCGGTCCGGACACGGATTTTGCTTTTGAAACCGTGGATTAACCGATCGGACCGTGAGATTTTTATTATATATAATTTAAAAAAAAAAATTAATATATATGTATAGATAAATAATTTTACCACTTTTATAAATATTGTCAATTTGATATTTTGATATGAAGGGTTATACTGTTATCTCCTATACTGAATTCAATAATTGTTTTTATGTCCGTAGTTGTTTTTTCGTATTGGGCTTTGATGTATTATTGAAGTATTTGTATTTCACTATGTAATTGAACTCAACTGCCTTTGTTTGTGAATTGGATGATGAACTGCCTTTGCTGCCCATTATATTATTACTGAAGTGTTTGTTTCAATGTTGAGTTTGAGTTTTTGAATGAATTGATTTTTTTTTAGAATAAGTTGAAAATTCATGGACAAATCCGGAACCGATCCATGACTCGCGGATTGGATTGGAGCCGAACTGTGAGATTTTTAGGTTGGACATAGATTAAGGGGGTCCATAAAACTAAACAAATGCTGGGTCATAGGAACGAGGAAAATTATTTAAACTGAGTTGAGATTTGTATTGGAACTTCGTATCCAACCTCAAAATCTATTTTTTTGGTGGAGAGATTTTATCACTCATTTCGTGTCCAAGAAATGTTACTCATTCCGTGTCCCAAGAAATGTGGAATTATATATTGCTTGACATCTCCACTCACGGACACATGAGATCGAGGTATGTCATGCGTAGTCTATTTTTGAGTTTATCATTATGCTGCCTCTTTTAATGAGTCTACATTCTGGGGTGTGATTGTAAATTAAGTGAAATGAACCTTAATCTGATAGACTGATACCATGTAAATTTGTTACTTTTTACATGTTTTTCTCTCTTCCAGTGAGTGGTAAGTAAAATGATGTCCTATATAAAGTAAAGTTGCGGGGTTTATGGTAAATATTACACATTGTTTTGTAATTACACACAAGTACCATAAGAAAAGTCATAATTATTAGTCTTTGAAAATAAATTAAAAAAAAATTTCTTTTCTTTTTTTGGTATTTGTCATTCCTAATCTACTATAAAGATTAAAAGGATCCAAAACACGAAGCATCACGATGGAGAAAAGAGCTACCACAAGAAAGGAGAGCAATTTTGTTCACCTTCGCTTTGTTCACCCTCACGAGAATATGTTTATTCAATATTTCATTTTGCTGATCGAAACCGTTCATTTTGTTCAATTCAAATGATAGGAGACTAGACAAAAATTCAGCTTAATCGGATGTTTGTAAGCATTTGATCTACGAGTTCAAAATTTCAGTCAAGAATTTTTTAAAAAATAAATGAACTCCAAGATGAAGTAGTTATTGACATTCGATTGAGATGAATTTTATCAGGGTCGCCTAAGAGATGACTTTAAACGAAATGTAACGGTTTCAATGAGCAAAGTGAGAAACAGAAAGAGCATAGTCTCGCCGAGGGAGAACAAAATTGCACTCACAAGAAAGGCAACCCCACACCCCAAAAATCATATGTTACTAGGACCCGAATGAGAAATAATCACCGCCCAAGATTGGTAAGAAACCAACCAAAATAACAAAAAACCACCACCCATCCAAACCAAACACCCCCCAAAAATTAAACTACATAGAAAACCCCCCATGCCTAATAAGCCACAACTCCTAAAATGATTACTATACTCCTAAAAAAAATTAGGGCTTTTTGATATTTTATGAACATCGTAGATGATTTTCGTCACGAAATTTTGTAATTTGACAGTTCTCTTATGATCATTTATGGTGTTATTGCGAACTATATTTGTATTGTTGTGGGATTTACCTATAAGGATATTAATTTATTCTATACTTGATAAGTGCTTAACAAGTTCCCATGGCTTTTTACAAATAAATACTCCAATGATAAGGATGACATTTCAGGAAGAGTTTCTACGTTCTCATCCCCTAAACTATCCCAATTTTTTCTATGCAGTCCTCAACCTATTAAGAAAAGAGAATTTGCAAACAAATGGGTGGATGACTTGGGTCATAAGATTCATAAAAAGATAGAGAATATTACGAATAGGTATGGTGATTATCTTGTATATCCATGCCGGGAGGGAAAGTTTGAAGCCGGAGGAGTACATGGTGGTCAGTACAAAGTAAATCTTGGACAAAATTCATGTTCTTGTAAAAGATAGGACCTCACTGGAATTCCATGTGAGCATGCCGCAAGGGTCATAGTTGAATTAGGTGGTCAGCTAGAGGAATAGGTTAGTAATTGGTACTCAAAGCACAACTACCTCACTTCATGTGTCTATTGTTGGGACCTGTGAACCTATTTTTTGATAATATGTTGGTAGAATCTGTTGTTGGGAACCTGTTGTTGGTAGAATATTTTTGTTGGGGACTTGTTTGTTTTTTGGGAACCTGTGAACCTATTTTTTGTGAAGTTCAGAATGTGTTGTTTGATTGTAAATGGAAGAACATGATTTCATTGATTGGTTACATAGAGACAAAACTTCATGGAAAAACAGGATTTCATAGTACTCATTACATGACAGCATACATAGAGATATAGATTCATGGCTATACTTCATAGAGTACTTCATATTACCCCCATTTACATTCGTCCTTGTGAACAACAAAATGATGCATGCAACAATTACAATCCAACACTTCCATTTGTAGGAATCCCTTTTTAGCTTCTATTGCCTTTAACTTCTTCTTTAGCTTCTTGTTCTCTTTGAGTAGGTCTTGGTTGATTGTTGGCATGTCTGCACACTTCAGTTCTAGAACTCCTTTCTCACTTTGCAAAGCTTTATTCTTTGCCTTCCATTCTTTCTCTTTAGGGTTTGGGTGAATCCAATAGAAATACTTGCATCTTTTGTCTCTGTCTTTCTGCAGCCAATAGAAGTAAGAATTAGAGAGCTAAAAATGTGATGTTATGTAATTGTAATACCTGGGTGGGATTAAGTAAAGTATCTGGGTGAGATTAAGAGCATATGTATCTCAGAGAGCTTATTTCTTACCTCATAGTTGCCACACCTTAAGAACCTTCTTCCTAGATTTGCACTTGCGTTTGACTTTCTAAATGGGGCTGGTGTTCCACAAAAACAAATAGGGTATTCATAGTGGGTGCTTGAAGAGCAAGAGGATGAGGATGGCATGGTTTGACGCTAGATTGGGGGGTGAAGTACCCTATTTGCCCTTAAATTGTTGGGAAATTTTGAAAAATATTTTTGAGATAGTGTTTGGATGAATTTTTGGAAAAAGTAATAATTAGAGATAGGTGTAATAATTGGAGAGAGATAGAGAGAGAAATGAGAATAATGATTGAATATAGGGGTATGAGTAGAGAGAGAAATGTGATTAATGATTGGAGAGATGAGAGATGGGGAAAGAATCTTTTTGAAATATTTTTTAGAAATGTAAAGTGAATAAAGTGGTCATGTTTCATAAAAGAGAAAAAGGTCAGTTGCCCAAACTCCACTGCTTGCAGATTCTTTGGTACTCTTTTTAACCCAAAAAAATAATACTCCAGTTTTAATAGTTTGGAAACCCAGTTACCAGTTTTTTCCCCGTGGGGCCACTGACACAAAATAATTCCCTTTTGTCATTTTCTCTCCCCTTCTCATTTTGGGAGATGTTATCCTAGTGCATAAACTGTACACAAATGAGTTGGTGGGGTTCACTTCGGAGTCTCATAAAAATGATCTAAGCCGTTCATCAACTTTAAAATAATTTTTCGATTGGCCTACAAGAAAATCAGCTCAATTTGAAAACTTTATATATTTGATTTAATCTTTCCATTTTCATTCAAAATTTAGAATCCTAAATTCTATAGAAATTTTAAATAAAAGTTAACTAATCGGATCAAGTAGTTATAAAAATATGATTGAGATAATTTTTTTCTAGGCGACTAAAAAAATTATTTTAAAGTTGATGAACAGCTTAGATCATTTATATGCGAGTCCGAAGTAGACACCACCAACTCATTTGTACACAATTTGTGAACTAGAATAACATCTCCCAAAAGAAGAAGGAGAGAGAAAACGACAAAAGGGAATTACTTTGGGTCAGCGGCCCCACCGAGTAAAAATTGGGAACTGAGTTTCCAAAACCCAATGACAAAATGCCGTCCTGGCCATTCATCTTGTAAAGGACACATAATCAATGCCGTTCAAGGCATATGAAAAACCACCTTCTTCTTCTGCTTCTCTTCTCTCTCCACCGTCCCTGCCATTCACCTTTCTTCGTACGGACTGAACAAGAATAGTAGTAATGTACAGGTCGAGCACAAGGACACAAGTCAAATGTACCTTGTGCAAAAGGGGAAAAAAAAAAAAAAGCTAATTATGGCTCCACTTGTTTCAACGTTAATTTTTTTTTTTGAGCTGCTTCGCCACATGTAAAATAATTATGCGAAAAATATTTTTTTCTCATTATATTTTCCAATGTTTGGTTGGCACTTGAAAAACAGTTTCTCCGACTCCGCAAGAAAGTTCAAATCAATAATTTTCTAGGAACAAAGTGAAGAACCCGACTAGCAGTATATTTCTAAACATTTGCTGATGTACAGTCGCTCCATACTCATTTGAGGAGAACAATTTTCCAATTTTGTACAGTCGCTCCACATTTGCTGATGTACAGTCGCTCCACTACCGGTGAGAGAGACTTTTAGAGAGAGAAAGAGAGAGAGAGAGAGAGAGAGAGAGAGTTTTAGAGAAATCTCGCGTTCCATACACGAATAGGGACGTGTATTATAGCCTCTTACCCTAACCAATTCACAATCTTGCTCCAATTAGAAAGAACATCTCTTTTCGAAATTTGTTCCTAAATCTCCACATTCAAATTTTTTTGTGGGCTCTTTCGATCGATGGAGAGAAAGAAACAAGTCTATGGTCATAATTGAAAATAAAAGTATAATTCATAGAGCTCATGGAATGTTTAGGCACGTTTTAATTTTCACATTATGCATTAGGGAGTTTAAATTATTGAGTGATGGCTATTTTTTTTGTATAGGACTCGTTTCGGTTTTCGCCAGGGTAGGGGAATTGTTCTAATTTTTAGAAGAAAAAAAATTGAGGAATGCTGTGATATACAAAATATATTGGAGTAGTTAGAAAGAATAGAATAATAAAAAGGCAGAGCTGCAGCTGCCGCAGAAATAAAAGCAAAAAGAACCTCATAGAGGGCCCCCGGCCCTACACTCCCCGGCCCTATTCTGTTTCAACTCGGAAGATACACTAGAATTTCCCATGGTGAACATTTCACCATCCAAATCTTATAAAGGAGAAGCATAATTAACCCCGTTTAAGGTATACCAGTAACGCCTACTTCTCTGCTCTGCCTCTCTCGTATCCCTAATAGGAATTTACAATTCACATTTCTTCATATATAGGCTCGACAACTTTCTAATAATGTTCAGATCCAGCACAAATAGGCCCTTCAATGGAAGGATCAATGTTGCATTCATCAACATAACATCATACACCATACTGCAACCACGTCCCATGCCCACTTCCCAGCACACCATCTTCGCTTTCTTGATTTCGTCCTCTTTAACTTCCTTCAATTGCAGTATCAGAACACTAGTACTGTTTCTCCATTCCAAACTGACCCCAAAACCATGTGGGTTGCACTTCTCAGTTTGTTCTTATATTGTATCGCATACGAGGTTGAACCGAGATTTATACAAGTGGGTCGTGGTGGAATGGGGTTGTTTGGTTCGATTCTTTGTATATCTCTGGCCTCTGTTCTTTTCCATAACTCTGTTTCTCTTGCTCTGTATTTTCTGTACGTCCTGTTTTCAAATAGGGAGATGTTGTGCTGTGGAGTTGAAGTGTTTTGGCGCTGGATCTATCAGCAAACTGTTGCCGATCTTATCCAAGCACTACGCTCAGTCGACTGGCGGTGGTTTGCGGCTCCCGTCTCTGCCAATGGGGGAGGCCTTCTCCCACTGTAAGAAGTGCGGCTGCAATCGAACCACCTTCTTGTGGGGGCTTACAAACTCAAAATTTTATGAAATTTTGGAAGTTGATCGAAGGAGAAGACTTGAACTCAATAATTTTTGTCTGCTGTTATGTCTCCTAGGCCTTGTTTAGATGCCTCTCTAATTCTCTATTTGTCTTTTTCTCCCCTGTTTCATACTCTCTCTCTCTCTCTTTTGTGTTTTTTCTGTTCCATGTAGGAAAGGTTTCTTGTGCGTATGTGATCTAATCTCTGCCAATAGTAGACGTGAAAATTCTAAAATGATACTATAAGGGATTTGTATTGAGAAAGGGTCATGTATTCCCTTACTAGCTCGTGCACGAGTGTCGTGTCCGTGGCTTTGAATATGAATTGTCATTAACATTTTTAATTAGTTAAATGTGTACAATGTAATAATAATATAAATTGATGGTAATCTATGCTCCTCATCTTTTTCTAGCATATTTTACCATGTTGTAGTATATAAAATATACTATATTTGTGAGAAGTATGTTTAAGTAGTTGTTTAAGGAAAAATTAACGACTTGGTCGATCAAAGTAAAATTTGATGTGTTCCTTAATTACACAGTTAGTATTACGTAGGCAATGGTTTTAAACTGGGAACAAAATGATACTTTGTGAAGGAAGATGCACTAATTATTGGTGGACAGTGAGCATGATCTATAAATATTAAACATTAGGCTGACTTTGTTGAATTTCCACCGAAAATACCTTTGGTATTTTTTGCTATTCTCGCACCTACATTCTAATTTTTAACTGGCAAATGTTATGATAACTAACGAAAACACTATAGTGAAAACTAATCCTTAATGAGTTGTGCGTAACTGACGAGTGACGTCGTAAAAGGGAGGGTGGAGCCACAACCTCCTAGCCAAAAACTGAGGGAAAAGAAAGAAAAAACCAAAGTCCAAACTCCAAAGACTAGCCAAGTCTTGAGGAGCAATGTGACGAGATACCCACTAGGAAGAAAACTTGTGACATAGCTGACTTGACTTGCATCAAACAAAACGATGACGATGTTGTTTGTTTTGAGTTTTGAGATCAGTTTTTTCAGTTATTACTTAATTATTTGTCATTTTTTTTCTCAATTTATTAATCATATTTTTAATTATTATTCTCATTTTTCTCCCTATCTCTTTTCAATAAGTATCCGGTATTTTCAATTATTACCCTCATTTCTTCATTCAATCATTATCCAAAACCCAAAAACCAAACCAAACAAAACAAGGTGACATGACTTTTTGTGTGCAAAAAATCTGAAAATGCATGTCCATGTTTGTATATAAACAAAATTAAATACAGAACCAACCAGCATCTTGAAGAGATGTTAAGATAAACAAAAATGCACATGTACATGTATTGCTTTTTGGCCAATACATGTACAACATGTATGCATTGTCATGAAGAGATGCCGAGTAATTTTGTAGGGAGAAGGCAATTTCAGGGGGTGTTTGGGAGCCTACTTTTCAGCTTTTCATTTTTGGCTTTTTGGCTTTTTGGATTATGGCCAGAATGAGTTTTGAATCTGGGAGGAGTGTTTGGGAGAAATGTACAGAATGCATTTTGCAAAGTAGTAGTGTTTGGGAGAAGATTGATGAAAATGAGTTATGGATTGATTTTTTACCATTTTGCCCTTATTATTAATTATGTTGTAAAAATGTACACGAATATTGTTTTTAGCATTTTTTTAAAATTCTAATTGGGAAATATTTTTGTAAATGGGACCCATCCAATTTTGAAAATACATTTTTTTTATCCAATATTGTTACAGTAAAAAATTTGGACGTGGGAAAAAAAATTTGCCCAAAAAAATTGTCCATTATTGTTACAGTAAATGGGACCCATCCAATATTTTTATCCAATATCGCCCAGATTGTTGTGGGGTGGGAAAAAAATTTGGACTTGAGAAGATTCATAGACATTTCGGGGAAAAAAAAAAAAAAAACCCACCTCCCTCAACCTGTTCAAAGTTCAAACGCATGCCTTTATAACTTCCAAAATTTAACCAATCAACAAAATGCAGGATAAGTTCATTTAGCATAGAATCCCAAATTACCGTATTGACACAAACGTAAAAGATGGTTCGAGTCAATCGACTAAAACTGGAGAAACTGGAGAAATTTGGACGTGGGGGAGAAGGGGTAGAATGGGAAACGAAAAAGGAGAAACTGAAAATGGGAAAAAGAGAAATGGAAAAGGAGCCTTGGACCTCATTTTGGTTTCTGGCCCAGATTGTTCAAAATGGAAAAACTGTTTTTGGAAAAACTATTTCTCCCCTTGGCTGCCTAACATCCATAAACCAAAAAAGAGAAACCAAAAAATCAAAAAAGAGGCTCCCAAACAAGCTCTCAATCCCAATATTAATTGGGTGGTTCTATTCGCAGCCCATTTTCCCTAAATACAACTCATCCAAAATAAATACCAAAACCTTCCTTGTGAAAAGACCATTTAGCCCCTCAAATTACTTCATACCAACCCACCCCACTTTCTCCCAATTGCTACATACCAACCCACAGTTCTTCTTCCTATCTTCTTCTTCCTTCACTTCTTCCATCCCAGTGAAAAAATTCCTCCTCCTCCTCTAGCCATTAACCCCATCTCTCCTCATCTCCCATGCCCCTCATCTCTCCTCTCTCTTAATGGAGAACCATGTTGAATCAATGGAGGGATCTTCTCCCTCACTAGATTTGGGAGAAGAGCTCCAAAGAGTATTGGAGCAATTTCCAACTCCAAATCCACCAATGGATGCACAAATACAGACCACGGAGGAGTTAGAGGAAAACATGGAGGTGGAGAGCGAGCCTAGTATCCCGGAGATGAAGATTTTCGACCAAAAGACGACCCAAGAGGTAACCCATTGGTTTTTCGATTTTGTCGATGTTAGTTCAAACGGTACACACGATCCGAAAATGTCACTAAATTTCGGTAGTTAATTCCCGAAAGTGTTACAATTTTTGAGAAATTTATGTCCGAAATAATTTGCAATTTCCGGTAGTTATGTACCGAATATTAGACCTAATTTCAGGATTTTAAATCCGAAGTGTAAACACTAATATGAAATGAAGTTGTCATTTCGGTTTTTAATTACCGAAATTGTTGTAGTTTTTTGACAATTTATGTCCGACATTGTTGGTACAATTCGGTAGTTATGTACCGAAAATATACCAAATTTTGGGAGTTTAAATCCGAAGTTCAAGAACTAATGTCAACACTAATGTTGTTATGCTCTTGTCTTTTTTTAGGGTGATGCTTCCACACATGGTAGTCGCACAACAGGTCATTAGGTGCATTAGGTGTTTATGACTATACGGAGCACTTCACAACACAACAGGTTAGTACTTTGGATAAAGTTATTTACTTTAAACACATTCTATTCCATACGGGCTATTTAGGGTAAAATTTTCTTGAATTATGTGTTCGTAGGTGTTTCCAAATGAACAAGAGTTGAAAGACTGGATTTTTTCGACGGGTTTGAAGCATGGATTTGTCATTATCGTTAAGTCTTCTGAAACAATGACAAAGAATAGGCGACCACGGATAAGATTTCAATGCGAACGGAGTGGTAAGTTGACCGTTTATACCAAAAACTCAATTCAGAAGATAAGATAAGAAAAGAAAGCGTAACACAGGGGACCAAAAATGTGAATGCCCATTCCAATTGTGGTGTGTTAAGGCATACAATGGTTGGTGTGTCAAAGTCTACAACGGTAACCACAACCATCCTCCCGCAAGTCGGTTTGAGGGCACGCATACCCGGGAGGTTGAAAAAAGAAGAAATGCAGATGGTCGTGGAGGCCTCAAAGACGCTTGTAAAACCGAGGGACATTTTAATGACAATCAAGAATCGGGATCCTTCCAACTGCACGACAATTAAAACTATATATAATGCACGGACAAAGTACCGGGTGAAGGAACAAGCGGGTAGATCTCAAATGCAACATCTAATGCGGCAGTTACGGGAACATAACTATGTTGAGTGGCATCGTGCTTGTGAGGTGACGGGTGATGTGACTGAATTATTTTGGTCTCATCCAATTGCCGGTGACATGTTACGTGTTTTCCCTAAGGTGTTGATGATGGACTCCACGTACAAAACAAACAAGTACAGGTTTCCTTTGCTACAGATTGTTGGTGTCACATCGACGGAGATGACGTACTCTGTGGCATTCATTTTCATGCAGTCGGAGAAGGAAGATAACTACATCTGGGCGTTGGAAAAGTTGAAGGGTATGATGGATCCCGAGTCCCTTCCAGAGGTAATAGTCACAGACAGGGAGTTATCCCTCATGAATGCAATTGCAAAAGTTTTCCCTTGCGCTAAGAATATGTTATGTCGGTGGCATATTCAGAAGAATGTGTTGGCTAACTGTAAAAAACACATTGATGATGCACATTGGCAACAATTCCTGGCTACGTTCGCTGTGATTATGTACGCACCGACCATAGAAGTGTATGACGAGCGGGTTCGTGAACTAAAAAGGGATTTTATGATGTATCCAACGGTTCTCGAATACGTTGACAAGACATGGCTTGTTCCGCATAAGGAGAGGTTTGTTTGTGCTTGGACCGACTCCGTCATGCACCTAGGGAATTACACTACCAATAGGTATATGATTTTTTTTGCTATTTACTTCAAGTTTAAGCATATATGTCACACAAAATGACTAATTCCTTACCATTTCACATTTCACATACAGGGCAGAGGGAAATCATAATAAGCTAAAGAAGTATCTTGCATCATCGCAATCCAACTTTCAAAGTGCATGGGAGAAGGCTCACGGCTTGGTTGAGGCAACCATTACTGCCATCAAGCGTTCATTCGAGAAGAGTCTATCAACTTTGCAGCATTCTTACAAGATTCGCATTTTCAACAACCTAGTGGGAGTGGTTTCACAGGATGCCATGCGATATATGGAAATGGAGTTGAAGAAGATAGCCTCTATGAACATGGAATGTACCACTCCGTGCGTGTGTCCTCTTCGACGTACTCATGGTTTACCATGTGCTCATGAGATTGCGCCATTCAAGAACAAAGAAGAAGAACTGCCGCTATCTTTGATCCATGAACATTGGAAGAAACTCTCTTTCGATAAACCAAAAAAAGATCCTACAATTGCGGAGAGCATGAAGGCGAACTTTGATATTTTTATGGAGAGGTTTTCCACATACGACGAGGACCACCAACGCCATTTAATGAGGAAGATGACGGAGGTTATTTATCCACATTCCACTTCCCTCGCGGAACCGAAAGTAAAGGCCAAGGTGCGGGGTTGACCCAAAAGCAATAATGTAGCACAAAGCATCGCCATGTCCATGTTGAAGAATAAAACCACTAAGTCTGAAAATTCGACTCGTAGGGACCCCTCATTGTTTGAGTATGTTGAATCTAAATTGAAACCTAAGGTTGTGAAGCCAACACCGCATCGCAAGAAGTCTCAACTTCAACGCCCATTTCGCTATTCCAACCACATTATGCAATTGCCCGAAGGAATGAGGATGTACATTTCCGGAGTTAACGATGTAGAAGCGGATGGGAATTGTGGTTTCCGTGCAATTGCGGCCTTGGCTGGGTATGACGAGAACGACTGGAAAGCAATAAGACAAATCATGCTCCTAGAGTTGACATCATATGCTTCCCTTTATGAGAAGGTGTCGGGTGGAAAAGAAAGGCTTGATGAACTACACCATAGACTTGATTACTTTGGTGATGGCCCTGCCCCAAATGATAAGTGGCTCACCATGCCTGATATGGGTCACATCGTAGCTTCCGCTTTCAAAGTGGCGCTTGTCTTCCTATCCGAGAAGCAATGCCTTACGTTTCTCCCCCTCCATTGTACCCCTCTTCCTCCCAAGCGTATGTTGAAAAACAACGTATCTACTATGGGATACGTTAACAATAATCACTTCGTTCAGGTATATTTGCGAAACATGTTGGATATTTTGTTGATTAAAATGTAATTATTGTTAGTCTAAGCCATGTTGTTTATTGGTTGATCGAGGTTTTTGTCTTGTATTGGACCGGCTATACATGAGGCCGAGTTTCCCCATGCCGCGTAGGTAGCGTTGAATTGGCAAAGATACCGGGAAACGTTTGCAATTGGATGGGAAACACCATTTCGTAGTCGAATCGAACAGTTTGGAAGGATAATTGGGTCCGACGTAGCAACTGTAGAAAGTTTTGACATTGTTGAGTAGCACCACTAATTGATGGATGTATTATGTTGATGAAAATTGTAATTTTAGTACTTAATTCATGCACTTTGTTGATGGATTTTACTGAGTAATCTATGGACTTTGCTGAGTACTTAATTCATGGATTTTGTTGATGAACTTTGGAATTTGACTTATAAGATTGATGGATGTATTATGTTGTAATTTTACATGGTTAATTCATGGACTTTGTTGAGATGGATTTTGTTGAGTAATTTTAGTAATTTTAATACTTAATTTTCGTACTTAATTGATACAGGTCTAATTCAAACAGGTGACCAATTTTCCACAGAAGTTGGCAGTTTCAAACGGGAGTTAATACCCGAACTTTGTGGAAAATTTCGGGATTTAATATCCGAACCTCAATCCACATCCAGATCCAGAGAGCAGAAATTGGTGATGGTAGTTAATATCCGCAACTTTGGACAAATTTCGGGAGTTTATATCCGAATTTTGGGTATAATTTCGGGAGTTAATATCTGAACCTCAATCCACATCCAGAGAGCAGAAATTGGTGATGGTAGTTAATATCCGCAATTTAGCACAAAATTCGGGCGTTTATATCCGAATTTTGTGGAAAATTTTGGGAGTTAATATCCGAACCTCAAACCAGATCCAGAGAGCACAATTTGGTGATGGTAGTTAATATCCGCAAATTTGGACAAAATTCGAGAGTTTATATCCGAATTTTGTGGAAACTTTTGGGAGTTAATATCCGAACCTCAATCCATATCCAGATCCAGAGAGCAGAAATTGGTGGTGGTAGTTAATATCCGCAATTTTTGACATAATTCAGCAGTTTGTATCCGAATTTTGGGTATAATTTCGGGAGTTAATATCTGAATGTGCGAAAACCAGATAGCTAAAATTATACATACATAACTCCCTGTCATACACTACCAATGTGCCAAAGTCATACATAACCAAAGTCATACATAATTTCGGGAGTTAATTATCCGAATGTGCCCATCCAACCACAAAATATACATACATAACCAAAATCATCAAATTTTCATAGTCTAACCATATTGATGTCTACATAACGAACCACAAAATATAGATAACGAAAGTCAAAAATATCCATAAGTCCATAAGTCTATCCATACACATATAGTCAACCACAAACCACATAGTCAAAGAAATAAAACACGGTGCTCAAGTAGCATCTCGTAAGCGTCTACCATAGGTGGCACCCTCTCGGTATGTACGTGGTGTCCTAGGCTCTCCCCTGATCGTAGGCCGTAAGATACTCGATATGTGCCGCAAAGCCTCGCGCATGTTATATGGTGATAGTCCCTCAGCGAATACCTTGTCAACTTCTTGTGTTATAGCTGCTAACTTGAGACCATCGGTAGCACTACCATCAATGTTCACCTCAGTTGCACCCGCATCAGGAGACACCCTAAAGTAGGAGTACCTACTAAGCCATTCTGCATAATCCGGATGGCACTCCCACGGGACATCTGCTCTCGTGCGCACTCGCTTCACCTCAGGCACCACGTGGTATTCCCAACTTGTCCAATTTGCGTCAGTCCAAGTGTAAACCACATTATATTTTTTGTCTCCTGTTTCAACTCGGGCCGGTGCTATTGGATCCCCGGGTATAATCTGCACTAGTCCAAACTGCCGCAAGACTCTATCAGGGAGGTAGGGCTCGACAACACTCATCCCGCGAATGGGACCGGTGTAAAAGGCAATAGGTCGTACATCTCCCCGGCGATCCTTGTATGGATCAAATATAACCTACAATAGTTACATTAAAATAAGTGACTTTTCATAACACGTTGATAGTTCATATACGATTATGAATGAAATTATGAGAGACTTTACGATCAAAGACGTAAGTCATCTAACAACCGCCGGTAGTGGGAGACAGAGACATTGGCAGCCTCGCGACGAGGCAACCACCTATGTGCACGTGGAAGCTCCTCACTGTAATTTGGATTTTGTGGTTGCTGAAGCGTAGGAAAGTGCTCGTGGATCCATGCCTGTGGGATTTGAACATAGTAAACGAATAATTACTAACCAAAGTTATGCATAATAAAAAAAATTAATAATATCCACTCTATTGTTAATTACTAACATGGAAATGAAGTGTATTCAAAGGACAATAATTAATTAAAATACCTCCAACAGTGTCGTGTAGCCACACAACTGCCTCACACCCTTCCTACTCGCTGTACCAAGCTGCCTGTACAAGTACGCTAGACATCCAGTACCCCACCCGTATGTACCAACTTCGTCCAAGTTTGACAAAAGAGATAGGAGAGACACGTCAACCTTCCCCCCCGACTTGTCAATGAAAAGGGTGCATCCAAGCACGAATAGCAAGTAAGCACGTGCACAATAGTCAACCCTCTGCACACTGTCTGTCTTACTCACCGTCGTGAAATTCTTCTTCAACCAACTCAAAGCAACACTCTTCCCTCCATTAAGCGCTTTACGCGCATCCGTCTCAGAAACTCCAAGGCAGTCTTTGAGTAGAGTCACGGGATCCCTATACTCTTCCTCTGTGTGCACAGCCTTACCTATAACGGAAAGTCCAAGTAGCTGCTGCTCTGATCGTCAAGTGTCATCCCCATTTCTCCAAATTTAAAGTGAAATGTGTTCGTCTCTGGATGCCACCTCTCAACAAAAGCAGAAACCAAAACAGCATTGCAGTACGGGTATGTGAGGTCGCTGCACAAGGGCCCCAATCCAGAGTTGTTAATTTTTTGTTGCACCCTGCGGCTCTTGATTCTCCATTTACTCAAATGGCGAGAGTGAGAGTGTAATCTTAACGTGCCGCGCTCCTCCCTATTCCAAATTGCCGCTGCCACATGTGTATCAAAACTCTTTAACAAACCCCGGTCCAGTGGGCCCCCCCGAGGCACATCTTCTCCATTGCGTATACCGACCCCGCTAGACGCCGCCGCTAGAGGAACCTCCTCTTCGGGTTGACCCGCTTCGAAATGCTCCTCAACCTCAACCTCCTCCTCAAATTGGCCCTCCTCGGCCTGCTCCTCAACCTCCTCCAATTGACCCTCTTTGGGCTGCTGTTGGGGGAGGGCAGGCCGACCACGAGCACGCTTGGCCTTTTGGCCCGTAGCCTGACTAGCCTCCGAGCCCTTGCGCCGTCGAATAGAAGCTGTTTGCCGTTCGCGGGCCATATCTGTTTGTTAGACATACAAAACTTCAGTCAAGTAAAGTAAAGTAAAATAAAATTCCAACTCTAAAAAGCTGTAAATAGTCTCACCAAACCCAAAATGAAGTAAACGGCAACTCCAAAATGAAGTAAAATCATGAATGAACTAAAATCATAAAGCATGTGATTTTTGGTGAAATACTTATATGTATCACGCCCTTTTGCAAGCATGTCCTGGTTAATGGGACTTACGATCCCAATCACCCGAGCAAGTAATGTGGCAGGTGAATCATTTTGGAAGAGGACCTACACCAAACAATTGGGATTATAGTTTCAATTTGTATGTTTTAATATCCAATAGGACGAGCCAATCAAAAAAATATCCAATAGGATACATCTTAGAAGATACAGGAAACTTTTCTGTGAAATTAGCAAAAATTGTCAATTCTAGGGAAGAAGATGTTAACTTCACACATGGTACAACTGACTACCCAATCTCAAGCTCCATCCTACAAACAATGCTCCACAAATTGGCCATCAAAACCTATTTTCTTATATGGACAATGAGTTAAGACACTTGTGAAATTATCACTTTTACCAATACACACACAGAAATTATCACCAACTTACTTAAATCAAGAAGCTTGTAAAACACCGCTAGGTTATACATTCGAGATATCCAGCAACAACCATAAAGAAGTTATATTTTAGCAAGAAAAACATGTATTGTAGCAAGAAATTTTTTTTTACTTGGTACACAAAATGCCCATTTAAGTTACTAGCATTTCCTCAAACATATGGTGTGCACAATAATAACTACCTCATGTTATATAACTGTAATTTGAAGTTCATTTGATCGTGTGGGTCAGTAGCCATGATGGTATATAACTGTAATTTAATCCTAATAAAGAGGAACTCTGAAATCTATGGAACACCCAATATAATGCTCATCAAATCATGGAAAACCCAACTTGTGAGAGAAGAGAGAGACACCCCGCTGTTGGGTTTCCGATTTTGATTGATAAAATCGAATACATGCTTAGAAAATCATATAAAACCCAACTTACAACATACAATTTTTCACCAATTTTTTTTTGTCGATTTTGGCACTCCAACCTTCGGCATTCTACACCCATTACTAGACAAACTACTTTTTCGAAGACTTGTGGTAATGGGTTGAAACTTTGCTAAAGATTGGGGTTTTTCTAGTTTTCATCAAACATACTAGTATACCAGAGAAAGGGGAACAAAAAAAACACACAAACAGAGCACAAGAAAGATTCAATCGAATACAAGAAAAATGCAGGGATTAGGAGAATCAATCAAACCATACCTTTCAATAGTTTTGGCGCGGCAATTCTGGGTCTTGATTTATCACATGCAGCAGCAATCAGGAAAAGAGAAGGATGCCGATCGAAAAATCCGTGAAGAGAGATGGAGGGCTGAGAGCAAGTAGTCGTCCGTATGAGAGAGAGTGGGAGTTAGGGCTGAGAGATGGTGGGTTTTGACTCTTGAGTTGTGTTTTGAGTGAAATTTTAACGAAAATTTTGAGAGGGGTAATATGGGAACTTTTCCGGGCTATATGAAGCAAAAATATAAATTTGCCACGTCAGCAGGGTTGTTTTTAGTAAAAGGGCTGTATGAAGTAAAAAATGGTCTCCGAATAGAACCACCCTATTAATTTACTTGGACATGGGCTTAACAAGAACGACATACGAGTCAGAAAAAAATTCGCTGAAAATAAAATCAATAGAAGAAGAAAATGACAAACAAAAAGTCATCTCATGACCTAAGCATCCCATGATTCCCAATGTCCCATCCATTACTACAAGAATTCGAACGCTGCTAGGGGTACACCCCTTTTTGCACCGAAAATGCACCCCACGCCTTCGGGGACCCGCTTTTGGGTCCCACACGAGTGATCCGAACCGTTCATTATTCTTAAAACATTTTTCCGAGGGGGCCCACAAAAAATCAGCTCAATCGGACGGTTAGAAGTGCTTGAACCAAAATCTCACCGTTTCAAATTAAAAGTTTTAATTTGAAGCGGTGAGATTTTGGTTCAAGCACTCTAACCGTCGATTGAGCTGATTTTTTGTGGGCCCTCGGAAAAAATGTTTTCCTCCCGGTAGTTGTATATCAGATTCTCATGACCTACAGTTCAAAAAGATTCTCATGACCTAGCATCCCATTGTTTGGAGAGTGACCTAAGCGCAAGTTAGAGTGACCTAAGCCCTATAATATTGTACTATAGGTTCCTCCCGGTAGTTGTATAGAGCTTTTGTTTTATTCTACGGAGTTTCTCTAACGTTTTTCTTTGTGCGCATTATTAGGCCCAATACAACATCAGCTCTGTAGATTATTGTTTTCATGTGTGTTAAATAAAACACATTAAAAAAACAAAAAAAATTGAAGATCGAGAGAAGTGGCGTATATGGAGATGTTTTTTTATTTGATGAACACATTAATTGAAGATCAAAATATGACGCAAAGGGTATATCATTAACAATTATCTCCTAATAGAATTGAAAAGTAAATTATGCCATTTGACGCTTTGTTACTAACACTACTAAAAATTTTCTTCTTAAAGCAAATGTTTAATATATAGTTTGTCACATGTTGCTTTTTTGTGTGATACAGTTCTCGCATCCTCTTATTTCACTTCTACTTGTAGCCTCTAAACAAGTAATAATTGTCATTAACATTTTTAATTAGTTAAATGTGTACAATGTAATAATAATATAAATTGATGGTAATCTATGCTCCTCATCTTTTTCTAGCATATTTTACCATGTTGTAGTATATAAAATATACTATATTTGTGAGAAGTATGTTTAAGTAGTTGTTTAAGGAAAAGACATCAAAAAGTAATGAATATCACTAGTTAGATATGCTTTTTTTTTTTTTCCTTTTTTTTTAAATAACAAGAAAATTGAAGTATCTGGGAATATAGTAGAGTGGTGGAATAAACTAACAATATACAAAAAGTAATATAATTGCACATAAATTAAAAATATCAAAGGATCGAAAGAAACAATTGCCATAATAGCATCCCAGTGAATTAATCCTCAAGTATCAAGTGTCTAAAAAATTTGACAGTCATGCATAGAATATATAATCCAACGGATTCTCAAGAGTTACCATAATAGCATCCCAGTGAATTAATCCTCATGTACCAAGTGTCTAAAATATTTGAAAGTTTCTCAATATTACCAAAATATTGCTATTATGTTAGTATTATTTTGCTTCTCATCAGGTCACAGGAAATTGGATTTTGTGACATGGCCACCAGAAATACTATGGACACTGTCCATGGATGTTTGGGGCTCCTCTTGGGTCTTGTATAAATGATCCAAGCCATCCCTTAAATCTACTAGTTGGACAAACGGAGGATTCAAGTTTGGGTTGAGCTGTTAGGGTTCCAACAACGCACCACACGCAACAGAAGCAGTAAAACAAGAGAAAACACGACACACAATATACGTGGTTCGACCAAATCGGACCTACATCCACGGGGAGGGGGGTTTCACTATAAACCGGAGAAAATCCGTGTTCTTGTGTTACACACTCACACTCAATCTCACAATAATGAAATCCTCACCAGTTCTCTCGTGTATCTCTCTCTCCGGGAGAGCCACAACCGGCTCCCCCTCTCACACTCTCTGCCTCTCTCTTTTACATTGTGCTACCACACGTAATACACAAGGCATCACAAAGTATTTATAGAGTTACACAGACAAACCCTAATCCACTCCCTCTGGGCCTAAGCCCAACTGGCCCACACGGGGTGGAATCCCAACATGAGCAAATACTATAACAAAAATTTATTTGATGGGATTGTAAAATTTTTAAAGGTTTACTACTATATTTATAAAAGACTTTTAAAACGTAAGTAGGGCGGTCGCCCTGTTACTCCGCCCATGCGCCCGTCCTTGATTACTAGAAGAGAACAATTAAATGAAACCCTGATTCTCAACGCAACCTCTTAATTAATTATTATTACAGGTTATATTAGCTCGCATGTGGGTACTACACACCCCCATATGTGAAATCAAAAAAATTTGTAAGCTTATCCCTTTATGATTCCATAATAGGAGTAGCACAAGCTTTTCACTTGATTCCTTAGTGCAAAAGGCCAAACATCAAATTTGAGCTCAAAGAACCTCCACAAATAGTTGGTAAAGTACATATGTGAATAGTGCCTCCCTATATCACTCCTTTTTTAGGGAGTCACTATTCACTCCCAAACCCTTTTTTTAATCGTTTTTTTATTTTTCTCTCTCCTCTTTTGTGTGTGTATATAGAGAGGTAATTAAATAATCATCCTCTTAAGAGACTATTGTTTCCTAACTTAGTGGGATTCAACTATTTCCTAATTTAGTGGGATTCAACCATTTCCTAATTTAGTGGGATACAATCACAATAATTACGGGATATAAAAAGAGAGGATTTTAAAATTCATAATAACCGATCTAGTGATTTTACTTCCTTCTACCGGAATAGTGAGAGAGTAACGAAATAATCATGGCAAATATATGTCACAACATTTTCCAATAAACATGGTAAAAGTCATACACCACACGATAATTATGGTAAATTCACAAACAATCATGGTAAAATGAAATAATCATGGTAAAATGAAATGGGGCACAACAAACCAAATCAATTGTACTAATTCGGTCCAATACTCATGGTAAAAATTTGTCCACAACATATTCCAAGATTATTGGTTTAACAATAAACATGATAATATTTGTTGATTTAACAACTAGGATTATGGTGAAAAATATTACAATATTAGCATGAACCCATGATGTGCACAGGGACATGAAATAAAATGATGTATTTTTGTTTAGAATGAGCTAAAAATTTGTATTTTCAATCACAAAGTGTACGGAATTATTGGGACAATTAAATTAAAAGAGCAAAATAATTTTATTTCCTATATGTTCCTCTTGACTCTAATTTTCCATGGTGATTTAATTAGCTATAAAATCATAATCCGTATAGACGAATTTTTGATAAAATTTTTGAAGTCAACATCCTAGAAAAAAAGTGCCATAATTTTTTAATGATCGATATAATTGAAAAAAAGGAAAAAGTATAAAAGTTTACTTAAATTAACATCTTTATGCATGCAAATTATGCATCATTTTTCATAACATAGTTAATACCCGTTGTTTTGATTATTCCATAACCTGAACGAGAAAAAATTATGCCAAAGCACATTTTGATGTAATTTTCGAAACATAAAAGACATGATGTATCCGATACATAAAATTATGAAAAATGTACTCCACAATTAAGGCTATGGTGGTATATATACTAAGTTGTGAGGAGAATGAAAAATGGCTCACATAATCTCTAATTTCGCCTTTGTATTGGTAATTTTTATTAATTAAGGGTGCAAAGGTCCCATCTAGTCGTGCAATCAATTTTACTTTCATTCAGCCTTTCATTATCATTTCCTACATGACAATCAAATTTTGCTAGAAATCTTGAAGCAATAGAGTTTAATAAATAAGTCGTGCTGGGGGTACAACATTGTAGTGTACACTAAGTGTACACCGCTTTCGTAGGACCCATTTTGGGGTCCTGCACGTACAAATGATCGGTGCTTCTCAAAATTCTTAATACATTTTTTTAACGGCCACTGTAAAAAAATTAGCTCATTTTAACATCAGTGATGCCTCGATTGATTATGTGCCCAATTTCCTTTTAGTAAATTAGGCGCAGAATCGACCGAGTCCTTATTGATGTTAAAATGAGCTAATTTTTAAAGTGGCGCTTAAAAAAGAATTTTAAGAAAATTGAGCGGATCCGATCATTTGTGTGGGACCTCAAAATGGGTCCCACGAAAGTGGTGTACATTTGGTGTACACTAAAATGTTGAACCATAGTTTTGTTCTTAATAAAACGAGACACAAGATATATGTGGAAAATCTCAACGCGAGGAAAAACAACAGGAGTCAAACCAGTCCACTATGAAATCGAAATCAAGAGTACAAGTCTTGCAATCTCTCTGAGAAGTGCGTTTTCTCTCGTCTCTCTCTGTTTTTCTCTGGAAACTGATAACCCTAATTATTAGCTCAATGCAAAATAAATAGGTTGAGCCCTATGGCTGAAATTACACACCGAGATCCAAAAATATTGTAATCGTTGCAGTCCGGTGGGCGCTCCACCTCTACACCCTCGGGCTAGACCACTACTGAAGGTTGTCTGCACCCCAATATAGCATATATGTTACAATGGAGTTTTTGAATGATCAATACTTCAAGGGAAAAAAGTAAACATTTTTAATTTTTTTTAGGTAAAAACATTTAAGAAACCAGTCAAAATATTTTTTGTTTCTTCTCAGAAAATACCGTCATTAGAGCGCAGCAAATTGACCAAAAAAGAAGTAAATAAAATTATCTTTTCAAAAAAAAAAAAAACAATAAATTAAGTTATGGGATAATAACAGCGCAGGAACTGACAATAGGTCCCACATTGCATTGACAATGGGACAGGAATCCGAAAGTGTCACTGTCTCATTTTCATATTGTCCTAAAGTTCCTATATGTCACAATTCACGTCATGAAATACACATACGGATCTCCATCACCGGTAACAGAGGAAGATACACCAGAATTTCCTATGATGACTATGTCACCATCCATACTCTTATAAAAGAGAGGCACAATCAACCCTGTTTAAGTTATACAAATACCGCCTTCTTCTCTTTTCCCTCTCATTCCCATCCATCTTAATTTCTTCATACAAACCGAGCCGCTTTCTGATATGTTCAGACCAAGTACAAGGATGAATGTTGCATTCATCAACATAACATCATACAACATCTTGCAACAACAGCCCGCGCCCACTCCCCGGCACACCGTTTTCGCCTTTCTAATTTCGACCCTCTTTAACTTCCTTGAATTGCAGTATCAAAACACCAGTAATGCTTCTCCATTCCAAACTCGCCCCAAAACCATGTGGGTTGCACTTTTCAGTATGCTCTTGTACTGTGTCGCATACGAGGTTGAACCGAGATTTATACAAGTGGGTCGTGGTGGAATGGGGTTGTTTGGTTCGATTCTTTGTATATCTCTAGCCTCTGTCCTTTTCCATAACTCTGTTTCTCTTGCTCTGTATTTTCTGTATGTCCTTTTTTTCAATAGGGAGATGCTGTGCTGTGGAGTTGAAGTGTTTTGGCGCTGGATCCATCAGCAAACTGTTGCCAATCTTTTTCCAGCAATAGGCTCAGTCGACTGGAGGTGGTTCGCAGCTCCTGTCTCTGCCAATGGGGAGGCCTTCTCCCACGGTAAGAAGTGCGGCTGCAATCGAACCATCTGCTTGTGGGGGCTCACAAACTCAAAATTTAAGCAAATTTTGAGAGTTAATAGATGACTTGAACCCAATAAGTTTGTCTACTGTTATGTCTCTAATTCTCTATTTGTCTTTTTCATACTCTCTCTCTCTCTCTCTCTTTTTGTCTTCTTTCTGTTCCATGTAGCAAAGGATTCATGTGTGTGTGATCAATCTCTGCTAGTAGACGTGAAAAGTTTAAATGATAATAATGGATTTGTATTGAGAAAGGGCCATGTATTCCCTTATGTTTGTGGAATTTTCGATTTATTGGATTTCCAAATAAGATTGCGCTTTATTTTTGGGCAGTAATTTTCACACTTGATCCGTTATTGCCCTATGTTTGTCTTGTGTTAGTTTACAACATTCTTCTTCAGTTGCTCCGAAACGGATATGTGACAGATAAAGAAAAAAAACAACTCAAATCTATGATGGAAAGAGCAAAAATTACAAACTAAGTTTATTTTGACGATTAGCGTTTACTTCAAAATTGTAAAGGAATTCATAAGCAGTGGAAGGCCTACTAGACAACTTCTCATGACGTTTTGTACTTCACAAAGAAAAAGAAAGGAAGTATCAATTACGCAATATTGAAGCAAAATCTTTTTAGTAGAATTCGCTTGATAAACCTTCTTTTTGGATGTACGAGAAATAATACTCACCCCCTCTATTCAGCCTATGTGCTTATTTTCTTATTGGCATTTTGGGAGTGAGAAATTGAAGTTTTCCTTACTTCCTTGCATTCTATTACTACAATACTTTTTCAAAATAAGAAGTTATGCTGGCTTAAAGCTATTTTATTGTGAGACGCGATCCCAATATCTTGACTTGAACAAGTGCCTGTGCCACTACCCTAAAAACGAGTAGTAATTACTAATTCATCGAGTGAGAATTGGATAAATATGCTCTACAAATGGATGCGCTCCATGTTATTTTTTAGTTAACTTTGATCTAACTTGAGTTAACTTTGATTTAACTTGCGATAACTTGATCGAGTTAACTTTGATTTAGGAAAATTCTACAATACACACCCCTCAAAGGTGTGTACAATATGCATCCATTGTGTGGTCCATATTGTGCCACCTCATTAGCAATCGTAACACTTTTTAGTGTTTCGTAACTTTTTCAGAAGTATGATTCGTAACATTTTCTATGATTCATAACATTTGGTGCGTTTCGCAACTTTTGTACAAATAATTCGTAACTTTTATTAAAATTCGTAACTTTTGTTAATCGATTCGTAACTTTTATAGGGGTGCATATGATACACCCAAATAGGGGGTGTGTATTGTAGCCATTTCCTTGATTTAACTTGAGATAACTTTGATCACCACTCATGACCACCAACTTGAATTAACTTTGATTTTATCCCCTAAACTATTCAATGTTTCTCTATTTTCTAGGTAACTTTTCGATTCCAAACTATGTGGTCTAATCCTACACGTTTATAAAGCAAGTGCCAAAGTTAGTTTCCAATAGGATTTGGATCTTTTTCATTCAACAATTCAATTATTCAACAATTAGTTTCAAATATGTTTCTCCTTCGACTATATGCTAAATGAATGTCTACTTAAAATTTCTTCCGGTGTGCTAAACATTACAATAGCATGGGAAAAAAGGATATCTATTGAAGAAAGTAATTTAATGGTGTGTAAATTTCTCTACATAGTGTGATTTTCCCTCCAATAGACATGATCTTTCTCTTCTTCTGTAGGAATTAGTCAATATGTAATTTTTTTTATACTCTAATTTTTCTAATCCAGAGGCTCTCCGAATTGTTGAAAATAATAGAAAGAGAAGTGAGGCATCTGCAAAGAAGAAGCAATATTTGCCATCTGATCTAGAACAGGCCACCATAGATAAAAGACAAAGATAGCAAATTGTCATCGAAGAGCAAAGGAATGAAGCAATACCTTAAGTTCTTAACTTTCATAATAGATTGCCCGACTAAGAGTTCCGAATCGACAAAGCGCTTAGATGATCTAGGTAGGGTTGTGTTGGTGCAAAAATCCGGGTGTCTTCGGGAAACTGAACTTCTTGATGATAGAACTTGCTTCGAGGCACGTTACTATGTCGCTTTCCGAAAACAGTATTCGCCCCCACCGTTTGGTGTGCACCGGGTTGATAGCGAATCTGTCCGAGGATACAACGAAGCCCGATCAATTCAATGATCTTCTACCTGCGTCTGCACAAACGAAGGACAGACAGAATACCGAGTCGAATTTGTGATCAAATGAACCAAGGAATTGCTAGCACCATTTCTGTAGAGTAACGGTACAGCAAAACTAGAAAGTGGTCTGTAGATATTTTGGTAGAGTAACAATGCTAGAATTCGGTCTTAAATGAATGTAATTTGGGTCCTATTTATAGACCCAAATGTACCTTTTCATAGTAGGACACGCCCCTTAGTGAATAGACTTGAGTTTGGGTCATAACTCTTCGTTTTAGGTTGCATCCGTTCACGAACCAATGTCTGAAATCCGCGCGCAGACGCACTGGTATTGATACCCCAAATCTGGGTATTGATACAGTGACATTCTATTCGCGAGATAGCTCGCTGGTATCAATACCCCAAACCTGGGTATTGATACAGGAACATTCTGTTCGCGGAATAACCCAAAGGTATTGATACCCAGTTTCACTAGTATCAATACCATTCCGTTTCGACCCATATGCCACGTCAGCGACACCTTACCGCCAAATGGCAATAAGAAAGTGCACCATCAAATCGCCACATCGCAGCCACACAACCCACTGCCACGCTCACGCACGCGCACGCGCGCGTGGGTGCGGTTGCGTATGAGTGTGTTCCATCACCGGCTACGCCGGTAATGCGCGTAGCACCATAGGTGCCTTGCCACTTAACACTATGTGAACATTATAGGAATGTTCCCATATATATACCACTCAACCTTTTCCTCACTAGCCAATGTGGGACAAAACCAAAACACAACACAAAAGCTTTCTAAAAGGCACAAGGAATATTTTGATAAAACTCCAAATAAAAACCCATTTATTTTGATAATTTCCAACAGGTGGTACGAGATTGAGGAATCCACAGCACATCACTCGCAGAGTGAAGAGTCTTCTGCGGCCTTCTCTCAGGCAGTCTTCTACTTCTAGTCGACTGCTCTACGATGGGCTTCCCTGTTTCCTGTGCTCTTCTCGCTCGTCTACACTTCGACCCAGCAACTGATTATTGAAAACAACATATCAAAATCTGCAAACTACATCCATTGGTATTCCTGAATGTTCCTCACATTTGAAGTTCACTAATGGATTTTTAACACGATACACATTTCGCATTGCTAAACTCTGCTGCCACGCATGTCTTGCGTGTTCATTTTATGGAACAATGGTGTATATGTGTAGAGTATAGACACCCCAATTTGGACTTTGTAGGACGACTTTAAGCAGTGGCCAGTAGACTCCTCGATGATGAAATAAATCAAAACACGTCTCGAAAGCTTCGAACAATGCTCTTTGTACCCAAAGAAAAATATTTTCAAAACTTGTGCCATGCGCACAAAACCAATACCAAGCGCTTAAAAGCACAACCTAGTCAAACCTCAGTGTTGACCAGTCAAATCTAAGTGCTCAAAATCATTCTTGAGCGCTCAGAAGTGATTCTTAAGCGCTCAGAAATGATTCTTAAGCGCTCAAGTCCGTTCTTGAGCGCTCAAGTCAAAGATTCTCTAACTTGCGTCAGAGCATCTGTCAGGCAGGCGCGCTGCGGGATTCCTCTACACTGATGCAGATGCTCCCCCTCCTCTTCCCAACATTGTCCCAATGATGGAGGCACCTACATTTAACTCTATATATACCCCCTCCATTTCACCTTACACTCCACTTATTATAAAGATATACTCTCTCATACATGCACTGATCACACACACACACACACACAATCTCAGCCATATTCCACCCTTTTAGTGAGAAATTCCAGAAAATCTCTAAAAACACTTAAAAAATCCTCCAAAAACTCTCCAACTTCAGTCTACATATTCAAAAGAATCAAGCCTCTCAACCCAAAATACTGGTTTCAGCTGTTTTCAAACATCAACAAAAGGAGCAAAATTGCGTTGTAAAGTGGTGGCTTAAGCGTAGGGCAATAGTCGGTGTAGCAAAATAACTTGGTAGTCCGAGGTCGAATTCATAGGGATCGAATGCGACCGGCGGAAGATTTTACTTGTAATGGATTTTTATTGTTAAGTCGGCCAACTTTTAATGGTGAATTTGATTATGGGATTTCTCTCTCTACCTCTAAAAGAATTGAAAATGATGTTTTGACGAAATTAAAGGGGGTTTGGACTAAGGGTTCAAACCTCACATAACTTAGGCCGCTAATGGTTTCTTGATTACAACTCAAGTGGGATTCGAAAACGATTAATTCCACCGGAAGATATGACATTAAAACCTAATTTTCTCGCAAAGTGAGGAATTTACAAATGGTTATAAACTTCGTCATACATTTCATCGAACACTTAGAGTGCCATGGTTCAAAGCATTGTGTGTGTTAAGTGTATTGTCTACACACAATCAATGAGATAACCAACCCAAAGTTTAGACCAAAAATATGAGTTTAATCCATTCACAAAACCCAACAAGAAGCCCAAAATATGAGAAGCCATTAACATGGGGTAATCACCCCATGGCCAAACCTATGCTACTACTCACACATATTGAAACAAAGATTAGAGGAAATCTGAAGGAAACACAAAACATGGAATTTACTGAAATAAAACATGGATCCATAGAGAATAACAAGGTATTTAGAACTTTTGTGAAGGCTAAAACCTTGAATCTAACAAAATAAGGCTCCAATCTAGAGAGAAGGGAGAGGAGGGAGGTAGAGAGAGAAGTAGGAAATGAAATACAACCCTAAAAACTGAGGTTGATGGGCATTTATAGCCCCCAAAAGTTGTGCCCTAGTAATAGAAAAATGTCCTTAGATATTTCCTCGTCGGCGCAAAAAGCTTGAAAATTTTCAGGTTGAACCATTTCTAAGAAAAGGTGAGAACTAGTTCTGGCATATCTTTGGAGCCTCTGATCTATGGGAACATGTTCAAGCATTTACGAGATCCGGTTCAGGCCTATTCTTGAGCACACTGATTCATCAGAACCGGTTTTGGCATTTTCTGAGAATTGGTTTTGGCTAGGTTGGTAGCTGTCACGCCCTCATTTTTAATAATCAAAATACATATAAATTCCACATTGGATAAATCAAAAGTCATACACATCGCCTTTGAAAAGTCAAGTCAATAGGACATATCTAAGTCAAATTCCACGCGTCTCTCACCAAAGGGTACCCATACCCAATACATAAGTACCAAAATGAGTTAAAGTTATTACACATTTCGAATATTTGTCAAAAGATTAAAGAAGTTAAAGTTATATGATCATCTCCCAAAAATATACTAAGTATGGAGAGGATAAAATAACTTTATGAACAAATAAGCTTCATGTCATGATCCACATTTCAAGCATCCAACTTATGTGCCTTGTCGAGTACCTGAAAATGATAGGGTGAGCTTACTAGCCCAGTAGGAAACTTATATCTACTAATGGTAAGGGTATAGAGAATGAAATGTGCATGCGGAAACAATGATTAGGAATAAGAAGGCCAAAGAATGCTATTTATGACTAGACCAAGTGCCAAGTGCCAAGTGCCCAAGAAATACCTAAGTGTCCAACCAAGTACTCAAGTGTTTCACAAGTGTCCACGTTCAACCATGTCCCCATCAATCTCATTAGTTCATTGACTTCAAGCTTGTGGATATTGAAATTCTCTTCTGAGTCTTTTGGGCCTCGTGGAACCCATGTCCGAGTCTTTTGGGCCTCGTGGAACCCTTGCCCGAGTCTTTCGATCCTCGTGGAACCCCTCCTAGCGACCCACCGAGCGGTGATCCTAGTGCATCAACTTACATTTCATTCAAGTTCTCTTTATTCATTTAAACCATCAATGTGACTCTCATATGTCCAAAGTGTGTATGTGACCCATTTCGTTCAAAAACACGTGTTTTGTCGGTTATCACAAGGTTTACATTATGCCAAACGTAAGTTGAAAAATCAAGGTAAATGACCAATCATGCAAAGATAGGCTAGGAAGAGGTATTTCGACCATTAATGAAGTGTACGATGTGGATATATCAAGTATGGAACTAATCAAGTCAACCGGAAATCAAAGGAGAGTTTTCTAGAACTTTTTTGAAAAAGGTATGGATACCTCCCAAGGGTGGTATTGATGCCAATGCACAGTCAGCGAACAGAAAGAAAGATATCCATACCTCACCAAATTGGTATGGATACCAATGCACCGTCAGTGAACAGAAAGAAAGGTATCCATACCTCACCAAATTGGTATGGATACCTATGCATCGTCAGTGAACAGAACCAAAAGGTATCGATACCTCTCCAAATTGGTATGGATACCAATTGCTACGAAATAAAATTTTTGACAGTTTTTCACAAATGGAGGGGGGTTCCAACCCATGTAAATTTTGGGATTTCAAACATCATCTAAGCATGGAATAAGGGTATATCAACCACCAATTCATAGATTTAACAGCCAAATAAGAGGGAATCAAACTCAGTCAAACCCAAACCCATTTCTATGGAGATTTTCAAATGTGATTAGAAAATAGGTGAATCGAACCAAGAACAGTGCAACATATCGACAATATACCATTAGAAGGAGTAGAGTTTGATCCCTACCTCAATGAATGAGCTCAAAAAGATGAAAACCCTAGCTCTTGCTTCCAACTCCAACCGAAAGAAGCCTTCTCAAGGTGAATCCAAAGAAACCCATACTCCAAATTGCGTGTAGATGATGAATATGAGGTTGGGTCTTGATGGGTTTGAGTGTGGAGGGTGGATTTAGTAGTGGGAGATGAAGGAATTTTGAGAGGAGAAGGAAAGAGAGGTGTCGGTGGAGAGTGAGGGTGTGGTGTGTCCACAAATTTTCCCCTGACCAAGTGTATATACAAACCCCCCCTTTACACTTACACCCCTCATGTTTCTAATGCACTATAAAGACACCCAAATGCATCCACTTATTCCACATTGGCCCACTTCAATCTATTTTCATTTCCTCAATATTTCTGGAATAATGCATATAAAATACGGGTCCTTACAACAACTCCCTCCTCATTTTGTCTTGACCTTACGGCTTTTTGAGCTCTAGCAGTTTCTTCATTTGTCGGCTCATGGGACTCGGTGGCGGTGTGCCACATTGCCTTAGGTCCTAGAAAACTTTGGGATGCTTCCCATATTACTCAAATACGCCCTATTCTCTCATTTCACCTAAAAATACATAAAACAGAACCTCGCGCAAAATCAATCGTATCAAGCCACAAAATGCACGTGTGTGTGATCTAAATGAGTGAGATGAGCCTCATTACTTACACTATTGAGGGCTTATCAGTTATCAAGCATTGTTTCGAGCCTAAAAGAAAGGTAAAGTGGCCCAGTCCGAACAGAAGACCCAAAATAGAAGGCCCCAAAAATTAACACCCGGGTGCAAAATTGAAAGGATAAAATACACTTTGCACTCTTGTACTTTACAGTAAGTGTCATTTCACCCCTTGAACTTTCAATATCACTTTTCAAGCCCTCACACATTCACTCAAGTTTCAATATTCCCCTTCCCGTTAGATTCCGTTATCATGACACATGTTTTTGCATAAAAAAGTGTGCTCTGAAAAATATATTGTTTTTTTTTAAAATATTAATAAGACAGAGTTTGAGGTTCATTCATAACAATATGAAGTGCAATAATTATTTTCTTTTTTTACAGTGTTCTTTTGCAAAAATGAAAACTAGCCCTGCTTAAGAAGTAAACCTTTTTATTTGTACAAAAATAATGGATATTGTTTTTGCACAAAAGGTAAAAAGTGGGTCCAGTTAGTATTTGCTAAAGGACGTACATACCTATTTATATGACTTAAATGTACAAAAGTGAATGACCTACGACTCAAACTGACAACCTTGAGTTT
>CM029281.1:15341212-15391302 GCA_016920895.1 Vaccinium myrtillus | reverse complement strand
ACTCAAGGTTGAGTAGTAAGACATTCACTTTTGTACATTTAAGTCATATAAATAGGTATGTACGTCCTTTAGCAAATACTAACTGGACCCACTTTTTACCTTTTGTGCAAAAACAATATCCATTATTTTTGTACAAATAAAAAGGTTTACTTCTTAAGCGGGACTAGTTTTCATTTTTGCAAAAGAACACTGTGAAAAAAGAAAATAATTATTGCACTTCATATTGCTATGAATGAACCTCAAACTCTGTCTTATTAATATTTCAAAACAAAAAACAATACATTTTTCAGAGCACACTTTTTTATGCAAAAACATGTGTCATGATAACGGAATCTAACGCGAAGGGGAATATTGAAACTTGAGTGAATGTGTGAGGGCTTGAAAAGTGATATTGAAAGTTCAAGGTGTGAAATGACACTTACTGTAAAGTACAAGAGTGCAAAGTACAGCCTATAGTATTTTGGCTACAACTTTCTATAGGCTGTCCAGCTAGATTTTACATTTGCTGTGCTGAATTTCTGAGTTTGTGCATGAATTCGACTTGGTTCTATTTCTTATAAAAATTCATGAAAAATTAGAGATTAACTTTGTCATGTGGTAGTGTTGACTACCAAGTCTTAGCCCATTTTGATGCATATTCTAATTATGACGGATTTTACAAGTGTGTGTGTCCCTGTTAAGTTGTATGTGTTATAGCAAACGGTTTAATTCACGGAGTTGGTGGTTGTTGATTAAATTCCACAGTGACCTTATATTTCCATATTTAAGCATTTGTGTTAATATTTAAAGATGATATGCTGATATGGTTTAGCTTGTGGCTAGGTGACAAGTTGGGTCATCGGGAGGTGCCGAAACCGTAAGTTTGGCATACTCCAGTCGAATCAGAGGTGAGTGTGTTTGACATGGTTATGTTCAATACCATATAACTGTGATGATAATGTATTGTTGCGAAGATGTTTGTATATCATGCTAATTGATGTCTTAGCTACTGATATGCATGCTTGATGTGTGAAAGATGGTATTTGCGAAGGGGTTGTGGATTGGGTTACACCACGAGTACGTTGTGCCGCCTAATTACCGGTGACAACGAGCGGGGTGTGCTCCCACAGTGACCTAGTACTTTTTATGATTTGTAATAAGAGAGTATTTTGAGCACATGTATTGTTTAAGCTATTTTTTAGTAGACGGTTGTTGGTGTTTGAAACTGTGGTTAACGTTGACACTTTTATTTATGTGAGAAGTCTTCCGCTGAGTTTTATTCTGTCTGTTTGTGATGATGGTTTAGTCTTTTGTATAATATCACGTGGCTGCGCTGACTCGGGCCCACATCGGGTGCTGTTTGCGGGGCGGGGCGTGACAGCTTGGTATCAGAGCTAGTACGTTCTAGTATCTGTGTTGAGAGTCGGTTGGGGTTAGGGTAGTGGACTATAAGAGTTTTGAGTATGTTGAATAGAGGTTGGTGGTTGACTGACGTGTGAGTTTTATCTATAAACCTATGTTTGTTGTTGGTTGTTTTAAGTTGTTGAAACAGGCTTTTGGGAAATGGATTCAGAGCATACGATTCACGCTGAGAATGTTGCATTTAGTGGTGATGAGGCTGAGCAATCGACAATTTCTTTTCAACCACCAGTTGTGGGGGACACCGAAAGGATGTTGATGGTTATGGTTAAGTTACGCGACAGACAATTTTTATGCAATGATGAACTTCACAGACAACGGCTTGGGGAGAACAAGTGTTGGTTTGTTGGAGCGATTTGGGGAGTTGTTCGCCAATGAGTTTGAGAGAACTGTGTCTTCAATTATGGCTGAAGAATTGATGAAATCTGTGGAGAAGGTGTTGGATTTAATGGGTGTGACCAGTGAGCTAAGGTTGACATTGACGACGTTCAGAAGGGTGAGATGCCGAATTGGTGGGAACGCTTTGTTCAAGGGTTCGATAATCATTATTGTCCAGGGGTTATCAATTTTAGCGAGAGGCGGTGTTCACTCACCTACAATAGGGTGATGTAACGGTTATGTAATATGATTAAGGTTTGGGGTTTTGTCATCATACACTACGAATTTGGTTGACTTGGATGCTAAGGAGTTTAGGCATTTTCGGCTTAATATTTCTCTGAAGATAGCAATGATATTGACCACCTTCTGGGAGAGAGTCTACGCTGACTTGGTAGAGATGGTTTAGTCTTGTGTATAATGTCACGTGGCCGCGCTGACTCGGGCCCACATCGGGTGCTGTTTGCGGGGCGGGGCGTGACATCAATATCCACAAGCTTGAAGTCAATGAACTAATGAGATTGATGGAGACATGGTTGAACGTGGACACTTGTGAGACACTTGGGTACTTGGTTGGACACTTAGGTATTTCTTGGGCACTTGGCACTTGGTCTAGTCATAAATAGCATTCTTTGGCCTTCTTATTCCTAATCATTGTTTCCGTATGCACATTTCATTCTCTATACCCTTACCATTAGTTGATATAAGTTTCCTACTAGGCTAGTAAGCTCACCCTATCATTTTCAAGTACTCGGCAAGGCACATAAGTTGGATGCTTGAAGTGTGGATGCATGACATGAAGCTTATTTGTTCATAAAGTTATTTTATCCTCTCCATACTCAGTATATTTTTGGGAGATGATCATATAACTTTAACTTCTTTAATCTTTTGACAAATATTCGAAATGTGTAATAACTTTAACTCATTTTGGTACTTATGTATTGGGTATGGGTACACTTTGGTGAGAGACGCGTGGAATTTGACTTAGATATGTACTATTGACTTGACTTTTTAAAGGTGATGTGTATGACTTTTGATTTATCCAACGTGGAATTAATATGTATTTTGATTATTAAAAATGAGGGCGTGACAACTACCAACCTAGCCAGAACCAATTCTCAGAAAATGCCAAAACCGGTTCTGATGAATCAGTGTGCTCAAGAATAGGCCTGAACCGGATCTCGTAAATGCTTGAACATGTTCCCATAGATCAGAGGCTCCAAAGATATGTCAGAACTAGTTCTCACCTTTTCTTAGAAATGGTTCAACCTGCAAATTTTCAAGCTTTTTGCGCCGACGAGGAAATATCTAAGGACATTTTTCTAATACTATGGCACAACTTTTGGGGGCTATAAATGCCCATCAACCTCAGTTTTTAGGGTTGTATTTCATTTCCTACTTCTCTCTCTACCTCCCTCCTCTCCCTTCTCTCTAGATTGGAGCCTTATTTTGTTAGATTCAAGGTTTTAGCCTTCACAAAAGTTCTAAATACCTTGTTATTCTCTATGGATCCGTGTTTTATTTCAGTAAATTCCATGTTTTGTGTTTCCTTCAGATTTCCTCTAATCTTTGTTTCAATATGTGTGAGTAGTAGCATAGGTTTGGCCATGGGGTGATTACCCCATGTTAATGGCTTCTCATATTTTGGGCTTCTTGTTGGGTTTTGTGAATGGATTAAACTCATATTTTTGGTCTAAACTTTGGGTTGGTTATCTCATTGATTGTGTATAGACAATACACTTAACACACACAATGCTTTGAACCATGGCACTCTAAGTGTTCGATGAAATGTATGACTAAGTTTATAACCATTTGTAAATTCATCACTTTGTGAGAAAATTAGGTTTTAATGTCATATCTTCCGGTGGGATTAATCGTCTTTGAATCCCACTTGAGTTGTAATCAAGAAACCATTAACGGCCTAAGTTATGTGAGGTTTGAACCCTTAGTCCAAACTCCCATTAATTTTGTCAAAACATCATTTTCAAGTCTTTTAGAGGTAGACAGAGAAATCCCATAATCAAATTCACCATTAAAAGTTGGCCGACTTAACGCTAAAAATCCATTACAAGTAAAATCTTCCGCCGGTCGCATTCGATCCCTATGAATTCGACTTCGGACTACCAAGTTATTTTGCTACACCGACTATTGCCCTACGCTTATGGCACCACTTTACAACGCAATGTTGCTCCTTTTGTTGATGTTTGAAAACATCTGAAACCAGTATTTTAGGTTGAGAGGCTTGATTTTTTTGAGTATGTAGACTGAAGTTGGAGAGTTTTTGGAGGATTTTTGAAGTGCTTTTAGAGATTTTCTGGAATTTCTCACTAAAAGGGTGGAATATGGCTGAGATTGTGTGTGTGTGTGATCAGTGCATGTATGAGAGAGTATATTTGTATAATAAGTGGAGTGTAAGGTGAAATGGAGGGGGTATATATAGAGTTAAATGTAGGTGCCTCCATCATTGGGTCAATGTTGGGAAGAGGAGGGGGAGCATCTGCGTCAGTGTAGAGGAATCCCGCAGCGCGCCTGCCTGACAGATGCTCTGACGCAAGTCAGAGAATCTTTGACTTGAGCACTTGAGAGCTTAAGAATCACTTCTGAGCACTCAAGAATCACTCCTGAGCGCTCAAGAATGATTTTGAGCACTTAGATTTGACTGGTCAACACTGAGGTTTGACTAGGTTGTGCTTTTAAGCGCTTGGTATTGGTTTTGTTCGCATGGCACAAGTTTTGAAAATATTTTTCTTTGGGTACAAAGAGCATTGTTCGAAGCTTTCAAGGCGTGTTTTGATTTATTTCATCATCAAGGAGTCTACTGGCCACTGCTTAAAGTCGTCCTAGAAAGTCCAAATTGGGGTGTCTATACTCTACACATATACACCATTGTTCCATTCAGTAATTTTAGAGCAGTATGATACATTGGCACGTTGTGCAAGCAATAGAGACGTTAAATATTGCAGAAAAGGGAAGTAAACAAGATTTCCATAAAATGAACACACAAGACATGCATGGCAGGCTGGCAGCATAGTTTAGCAATGCGAAATGTGTATCGTGTCAAAAATCCATTAGTGAACTTCAAATGTGAGGAACATTCAGGAATACCAATGGATGTAGTTTGCAGATTTTGATATGTTGTTTTCAATTATCACTTGCTGGGTCGGAGCGTAGACAAGCAAGAAGAGCCCAGGAAACAGGGAAGCCCATCATAGAGCAGTCGACTAGAAGTAGAAGACTGCTGGCCTGAGAGAAGGCCGCAAAAGACTCTTCACTCTGCGAGTGACGTGCTGTGGCTTCCTCAATCTCATACAACCCTATCTAGATCGTCTAAGCGCTTTGTCGATTCGGAACTCTTTGTCGGGCAATCTATTATGAAAGTTAAGAACTTAAGGTATTGCTTCATTCCTTTGCTCTTTGATGACAATTTGCTATCTTTATCTTTTATCTATGGTGGCCTGTTCTGGATCAGATGGCAAATATTGCTTCTTCTTTGCAGATGCCTCACTTCTCTTTCTATTATTTTCAACAATTCGGAGAGCCTCTGGATTAGAAAAATTAGAGTATAAAAACAATTACATATTGACTAATTCCTACAGAAGAAGAGAAAGATCATGTCTATTGGAGGGAAAATCACACTATGTAGAGAAATTTACACACCATTAAATTACTTTTTTCAATAGATATCCTTTTTTCCCATGCTATTGTAATGTTTAGCACACCTGAAGAAATTTTACGTAGACATTCATTTAGCATATAGTCGAAGGAGAAACATATTTGAAACTAATTGTTGAATAATTGAATTGTTGAATGAAAAAGATCCAAATCCTATTGGAAACTAACTTTGGCATTTACTTTATAAACGTGTAGGATTAGACCACATAGGTTGGAATCGAAAAGTTACCTAGAAATTAAATAGAGAAACATTGAATAGTTTAGGGGATAAAATCAAAGTTAATTCAAGTTGGTGGTCATGAGTGGTGATCAAAGTTATAACTCAAGTTAAATCAAAGTTAACTCGATCAAGTTATCTCAAGTTAAATCAAAGTTAACTCGATCAAGTTATCTCAAGTTAAATCAAAGTTAACTCAGGTTAGATCAAAGTTAGATCAAAGTTAACTAAAAAATAACATGGAGCGCATCCTTTTGTAGAACATATTTATCCAATTCTCACTCGATGAATTAGTAATTACTACTCGTTTTTAGGGTAGTGGCACAGGCACTTGTTCAAGTCAAGATATTGGGATCGCGTCTCACAATAAAATAGCTTTAAGCCAGCATAACTTCTTATTTTGAAAAAGTATTGTAGTAATAGAATCCAAGGAAGTAAGGAAAACTTCAATTTCTCACTCCCAAAATGCCAATAAGAAAATAAGCACATAGGCTGAATAGAGGGGGTGAGTATTATTTCTCGTACATCCAAAAAGAAGGTTTATCAAGCGAATTCTACTAAAAAGATTTTGCTACAATATTCGTAAGGAAATTGATACGCGCCCCTCCCTGACAAACATCCCCCCCGGACCCCACTACCTTACACCCCCCATTTTTACCGAATTACCCCTCTCCCACTCCTTTAATTACTTAATTCGTTTACTATATTATTTATATAATTCATTTATTTATTTAATTCATTTATTTTATTTAATTACTATATATTTATCACTTTTTTCCTTATATCTTTTTTCTCTTTTATCTTTTATCACACTTCCAAGCAAAACTAGATTTTATCCCACAAAATCAATTGGAAAACTCTGTCTAGATAGATTTCAGTTAGACGGAAAAATTAGCTTTTCTTCTACAAAGTTAGATGCTTCGGTCATAAATAATAATAATAATAATAAAAATGGTGGTGTTCACCTTGTTTTATGCTTCGGTCATAAATAATATTAGTACTGTTAGATTAGTACAAGGGCCAACCTCTTCTCCATAGGAATTGAACCATATACCTACACTCCAATGTAAATGTAAAATATAATTTACTTGCAAATGTAATTTGAGTAAACTAAATTAAATAAATAAAGTTAAAAGAGAAAAAAAGAAAAAAGAAAAGAAAAGTTAATTGGGCCAAAAGGGGAAGGTGGGGGGACGGTATTTGCGTTAATAATAACATATAGATTCACCTTTATTTGGATTTACTTCATTGAACAGAACAACCATAGCTGGATTTAAGAGACAACCACCTCACAGCTCAATTATCGATCACCTTTAACTTTGCAAGCAATAATCCATAACATATGGTATCAAAACTGAGACTTGAAACTATATTTCTTTGTGTAGTTTTCTTTTATCCTTCACATTTTTCTGCCAACATTTTCTTAGAGTCATTGTTCATTTGTCAAAAAATTATAGCAAAATTTAGTAAAAAAAATGAAAAGTATTTTCCTTTATGCGTTCATTTGACAAAAGAAACTTAAAAGAAAGTTGTAAAGTAGTAATTTAATAAGGTAGAAATTACTGGAGATGCAAAATTCTTACAAAATCTTGTATTTATTCAAATTATCAATGTAAAAAAATAATTTACTTTCAAATGTAATTTGAGTAAACCAAATTTAATAAAAATTAGATAAATAAAGTTAAAAGAGAAAAAGAAAAAAGAAAAAAGAAAAAAAAAATAATTGCGGAAAAGGGAGGGTAGTTGGGGGAAAGGGAGGTGGGGCCGAAATGGGGGGTGTGTCAGAGGGGGATGCGTAACAGCTCTCATTGCGTAATTGATGCTTCCTTTCTTTTTCTTTGTGAAATACAAAAGGTCATGAGAAGTTGTCTAGTAGGCCTTCCACTGCTTATGAATTCCTTTACAATTTTGAAGTAAACGCTAATCGTCAAAATAAACTTAGTTTGTAATTTTTGCTCTTTCCATCATAGATTTGAGTTGTTATGTCTTTTCACGCTAATGTCAAAATAAACTTAGTTTGTAATTTTGAAGCTCTTTGTAAACCAATCACAAGACAAAATTCCACAAACAAACGGAGTTGATTTTTTACAAAAAATTTTCACTTTAACAATCTTATATGTCATTATCCAATCAATCGAAAAATTCCACAAACAAAAGCAATGAAAAGAATGTTGTAAATAACACAAGACAAACATAGGGCAATACAAATCAATTAGTTTTTCATTTAAACTTTTTTTGCCCAAAAATAAATCCCAATCTTATTTGGAAAGAAAAATAAATCGAAAAAATTCCACAAACATAAAATAAATATAAAACTAATACATAGGCCCAGTTCATTTCAAATGAAATACAAATCCTATTATTTTTGCACCAATTTAAAAAATATCCCTTTGGAACTAGGAGATTAGATCACACAGACATGAAACCTTTGCTACATGGAACAGAAAGAAGACCAAAAGAGAGAGAGAGAGAGAGAGAGAGCTAGGAATTGAACCGGACAGTACCTATTAGATAGAGCAAACTAAATTTTTCTACTAAAAAGACAAATAGAGAATTAGAGAGAGGCATCTAAAAAAGGAGACATAACAGTAGACAAACTTATTGGGTTCAACTGTTCAATCTCTCTTTCCATCAACTCTCAAAATTTCCTTAAATTTTGAGTTTGTGAGCCCCCACAAGCAGATGGTTCGATTGCAGAGGCATCTAAAAAGGAGACACACTCTTAGACAACTTGGGAGAAGGCCTCCCTATTGGCAGAGACGGGAGCTGCGAAACACCTCCAGTCGACTGAGCGTATTGATTGAAAAAGATTGGCAAGTTTGCTGATGAATCCAGCGCCAAAACACTTCAACTCCACAGCATTGAGAAAAAGATCTCCCTATTGCCAAAAAAAAAGGACGTACAGAAAATACAGAGCAAGAGAAACAGAGTTATGGAAAAGGACAGAGGCTAGAGATATACAAAGAATCGAACCAAACAACCCCATTCCACCACGACCCACTTGTATAAATCTCGGTTCAACCTCGTATGCGACACAGTACAAGAGCATACTGAAAAGTGCAACCCACATGGTTTTGGGGTGAGTTTGGAATGGAGAAGCATTATTGGTGTTTTGATACTGCAATTCAAGGAAGTTAAAGAGGCTCGAAATTAGAAAGGCGAAAACAGTGTGCCGGGAAGTGGGCGTGGGCTGTTGTTGCTAGATGTTGTATGATGTTATGTTGATGAATGCAACATTCATCCTTGTACTTGGTCTGAACATATCAGAAAGCTGCTCGGTTTGCATGAAGAAATTAAGATGGATGGGAATGAGAGGGAAAAGAGAAGAAGGTGGTATTTGTATAAACAGGGTTGATTGTGCCTCTCTTTTATAAGAGTTTGGATGGTGAGTGCCTGATTTGTCATCATAGGAAATTCTGGTGCATCTTCCTCTGTTACCGCTGGTGGAGCCCCGGATGCGTACTATCATTTTTGCAAAAGCAGTCTTGCTTTGCAAAAGCAGTTGCTAAAGGACACTATAAAATTACACGTGTACAATTTGGGGTTCCTATCGGACCTGTCCTATTGTCAATGTGCAAAAATGCTAGACACACAATAAAAATGGACAACAAGGTGGACAACACACTCACATAATGTGTGGGCACCACACACAGTTCACGTTCAATGTGAGACCTATTGTCAGTTCCTGCGCTGTTACTGTCCTACAACTTAATTTCTTTGGTTTTTTTTTATTTTTAAAAAAGATTATTTTATTTACTTCTTTTTTGGTCAATTTGCTGCGCTCTAATGACGGTATTTTCTGAGAAGAAACAAAAAAATATTTTGACTGGATTCTTAAATTTTTAGATCTATTTGAGTTTTAGGGGCTCACCCTTTCTGATGTTCCGAAGGGGCTCAAAGGGACCAAAGAGTTGGTCTATTTCAGTTGTTGGAGGGGACTCCTCTAGGTTGACAAACCGAGCTCTCAAATCTATTTAGAATGTGCTTATTTTGAAGCTTTTAAGAAACGGTGGGTTTTTCTTCCTCTGAAGTTTCTTGCTTTCAATAATTCTTGAGGGTCTGTTCTCTCATATTTGAAAGTTTTGTGTTTTCCTTCTCTTTCCTTTCTCATATATGAATTAAAATGTTGATTAAAGAAAATTTGATTTTATACTACTAGACTCGGAAGGGGAGAATAACAAATTTCAATTTTGGATAAAGTACACTTTGCACCCTTGTACTTTACACTTAGTATCACTTTGTCTCTTACACTTCAAATTTCACTTTTCAAGCCCTCACGCTTTTGGTCAAGTCTCAATGTCCCCCTTGCCGTTAGATTCTGTTAGTTTTTGTTAAGAAATTTTTTAATTGTCTTATTAAGTTCAAATAATTTCACAATCATGGAAACTTGAAAATGGATATAGCATTTATTGAATTTAAGATTTGAAGACAATTATTCTTCATCTTATTTCGGGCTTCACACCTCATTTTATTCAGTGTAATGTTTTTATCTCCACAACTTCAGAAATATCTTCTTGAGTGGCCATTTACTTTCTTTTTGGGAACAAAAAGTATCTATATTTTTTGTGAGAAAAAATAATTTCATATGAAAGGATTATTCCTTTTTGTAAAACAATCATGGACCTTTTTTTTTTTTTTTTTTTTTGTAAATGAATGACCATAAAAAATTAAATATGCAACCTTTGTGGTACAGGTTCAACTGTCAAAAAACTCAGCGTACAAAACTCAAGGTTGTCAGTTTGAGTCGTAAGACATTCACTTTTGTACATTTAAGTCATATAAATAGGTATGTACGTCCTTTAGCAAATACTAACTGGACCCACTTTTTACCTTTTGTGCAAAAACAATATCCATTAATTTTGTACAAATAAAAAGGTTTACTTCTTAAGCAGGGCTAGTTTTCATTTTTGCAAAAGAACACTGTAAAAAAAGAAAATAATTATTGCACTTCATAATGTTATGAATGAACCTCAAACTCTGTCTTATTAATATTTAAAAAAAAAAACAATATATTTTTCAGAGCACACTTTTTTATGCAAAACATGTGTCATGATAACGGAATCTAACGGGAAGAGGAATATTGAAACTTGAGTGAATGTGTGAGGGCTTGAAAAGTGATATTGAAAGTTCAAGGGGTGAAATGACACTTACTGTAAAGTACAAGAGTGCAAAGTGTATTTTATCCTTTCAATTTTGCACCCGGGTGTTAATTTTTGGGGCCTTTTATTTTGGGTCTTCTGTTCGGACTGGACCACTTTACCTTTCTTTTAGGCTCGAAACAATGCTTGATAACTGATAAGCCCTCAATAGTGTAAGTAATGAGGCTCATCTCACTCATTTAGATCACACACACGTGCATTTTGTGGCTTGATATGATTGATTTTGCGCGAGGTTCTGTTTTTTGTATTTTTAGGTGAAATGAGAGAATAGGGCGTATTTGAGTAATATGGGAAGCATCCCAAAGTTTTCTAGGACCTAAGGCAATGTGGCACACCGCCACCGAGTCCCATGAGCCGACAAATGAAGAAACTGCTAGAGCTCAAAAAGCCGAAAGGTCAAGAGGTCAAGACAAAATGAGGAGGGAGTTGTTGTAAGGACCCGTATTTTATATGCATTATTCCGAAAATATTGAGGAAATGAAAATAGATTGAAGTGGGCCAATGTGGAATAAGTGGATGCATTTGGGTGTCTTTATAGTGCATTAGAAACATGATGGGTGTAAGTGTAAAGGGGGGGTGTGTATATACACTTGGTCAGGGGAAAATTTGTGGACACAACACACCCTCACTCTCCACCGACCCCTCTCTTTCCTTCTCCTCTCAAAATTCCTTCATCTCCCACTACTAAATCCACCCTCCACACTCAAACCCATCAAGACCCAACCTCATATTCATCATCTACACGCAATTTGGAGTCTGGGTTTATTTGGATTCAACTTGAGAAGGCTTCTTTCGGTTGGAGTTGGAAGCAAGAGCTAGGGTTTTCATCTTCTTGAGCTCATTCATTGAGGTAGGGATCAAACTCTACTCCTTCTAATGGTATATTGTCGATATGTTGCATTATTCTTGGTTCGATTCACCCATTTTCTAATCACATTTGAAAATCTCCATAGAAATGGGTTTGGGTTTTGACTGAGTTTGATTCCCTCTTATTTGGCTGTTAAATCTATGAATTGGTGGTTGATATACCCTTATTCCATGCTTAGATGATGTTTGAAATCCCAAAATTTACATGGGTTGGAACCCCCCTCCATTTGTGAAAAACTGTCAAAAATTTTATTTCGTAGCAATTGGTATCCATACCAATTTGGAGAGGTATCGATACCTTTTGGTTATGTTCACTGACGATGCATAGGTATCCATACCAATTTGGTGAGGTATGGATACCTTTCTTTCTGTTCGCTGACTGTGCATTGGCATCAATACCACCCTTGGGAGGTATCCATACTTTTTTCAAAAAAGTTCTAGAAAACTCTCCTTTGATTTCCGGTTGACTTGATTAGTTCCATACTTGATATATCCACATCGTACACTTCATTAATGGTCGAAATACCTCTTCCTAGCCTATCTTTGCATGATTGTCATTTACCTTGATTTTTCAACTTACGTTTGGCATAATGTAAACCTTGTGATAACCGACAAAAAACGTGTTTTTGAACGAAATGGGTCACATACACACTTTGGACATATGAGAGTCACGTTGATGGTTTAAATGAATAAAGAGAACTTGAATGAAATGTAAGTTGATGCACTACGATCACCGCTCGGTGGGTCGCTAGGAGGGGTTCCACGAGGCTCGAAAGACTCGGGCAAGGGTTCCACGAGGCCCAAAAGACTCGGACATGGGTTCCACGAGGCCCAAAAGACTCAGAAGAGAATTTTAATATCCACAAGCTTGAAGTCAATGAACTAATGAGATTGATGGGGACATGGTTGAACGTGGACACTTGTGAAACACTTGAGTACTTGGTTGGACACTTAGGTATTTCTTGGGCACTTGGTCTAGTCATAAATAGCATTCTTTGGCCTTCTTATTCCTAATCATTATTTCCGCATGCACATTTCATTCTCTATACCCTTACCATTAGTAGATATAAGTTTCCTACTGGGCTAGTAAGCTCACCCTATCATTTTCAGGTACTCGGCAATGCACATAAGTTGTATTCTTGAAATGTGGATGCATGACAGGAAGCTTATTTGTTCATAAAGTTATTTTATCCTCTCCATACTTAGTATATTTTTTGAAGATGATCATATAACTTTAACTTCTTTAATCTTTTGACAAATATTCGAAATGTGTAATAACTTTAACTCATTTTGGTACTTATGTATTGGGTATGGGTACCCTTTGGTGAGAGACGCGTGAAATTTGACTTAGATATGTACTATTGACTTGACTTTTCAAAGGTGATGTGTATGACTTTTGATTTATCCAATGTGGAATTTATATGTATTTTGATTATTAAAAATGAGGGCGTGACAGCTACCAACCTAGCTAGAACCAATTCTCAGAAAATGCCAAAACCGGTTCTGATGAATCAGTGTGCTCAAGAATAGGCTTGAACCGGATCTCGTAAATGCTTGAACATGTTCCCATAGATCAAAGGCTCCAAAGATACGTTAGAACTAGTTCTCACCTTTTCTTAGAAATGGTTCAACCTGCAAATTTTCAAGCTTTTTGTGCCGACGAGGAAATATCTAAGGACATTTTTCTAATACTATGGCACAACTTTTGGGGGCTATAAATGCCCATCAACCTCAGTTTTTAGGGTTGTATTTCATTTCCTACTTCTCTCTCTACCTCCCTCCTCTCCCTTCTCTCTAGATTGGAGCCTTATTTTGTTAGATTCAAGGTTTTAGCCTTCACAAAAGTTCTAAATACCTTGTTATTCTCTATGGATCCGTGTTTTATTTCAGTAAATTCCATGTTTTGTGTTTCCTTCAGATTTTCTCTAATCTTTGTTTCAATATGTGTGAGTAGTAGCATAGGTTTGGCCATGGGGTGATTACCCCATGTTAATGGCTTCTCATATTTTGGGCTTCTTGTTGGGTTTTGTGAATGGATTAAACTCATATTTTTGGTCTAAACTTTGGGTTGGTTATCTCATTGATTGTGTGTAGACAATACACTTAACACACACAATGCTTTGAACCATGGCACTCTAAGTGTTCGATGAAATGTATGACTAAGTTTATAACCATTTGTAAATTCATCACTTTGTGAGAAAATTAGGTTTTAATGTCATATCTTCCGGTGGAATTAATCGTCTTTGAATCCCACTTGAGTTGTAATCAAGAAACCATTAACGGCCTAAGTTATGTGAGGTTTGAACCCTTAGTCCAAACCCCCTTTAATTTTGTCAAAACATCGTTTTCAAGTCTTTTAGAGGTAGAGAGAGAAATCCCATAATCAAATTCACCATTAAAAGTTGGTCGACTTAACAATAAAAATCCATTACAAGTAAAATCTTCCGCCGGTCGCATTCGATCCCTATGAATTTGACCTCAGACTACCAAGTTATTTTGCTACACCGACTATTGCCCTACGCTTAAGGCACCACTTTACAACGCAATTTTGCTCCTTTTGTTGATGTTTGAAAACAGCTGAAACCAGTATTTTGGGTTGAGAGGCTTGATTCTTTTGAGTATGTAGACTGAAGTTGTGAGAGTTTTTGGAGGATTTTTGAAGTGTTTTTAGAGATTTTCTGGAATTTCTCACTAAAAGGGTGGAATATGGCTGAGATTGTGTGTGTGTGTGTGTGAGATCAGTGCATGTATGAGAGAGTATATCTGTATAATAAGTGGAGTGTAAGGTGAAATGGAGGGGGTATATATAGAGTTAAATGTAGGTGCCTCCATCATTGGGTCAATGTTGGGAAGAGAAGGGGGAGCATCTGCGTCAGTGTAGAGGAATCCCGCAGCGCGCCTGCCTTACAGATGCTCTGACGCAAGTTAGAGAATCTTTGACTTGAGTGCTCAAGAACGGACTTGAGCGCTTAAGAATCACTTCTGAGCACTCAAGAATCACTCCTGAGCGCTCAAGAATGATTTTGAGCACTTAGATTTGATTGGTCAACACTGAGGTTTGACTAGGTTTTGCTTTTAAGCGCTTGGTATTGGTTTTGTGCGCATGGCACAAGTTTTGAAAATATTTTTCTTTGGGTACAAAGAGCATTGTTCGAAGCTTTCGAGGCGTGTTTTGATTTATTTCATCATCGAGGAGTCTACTGGCCACTGCTTAAAGTCGTCCTAGAAAGTCCAAATTGGGCTGTCTATACTCTACACATATACACCATTGTTCCATTCAGTAATTTTAGAGCAGTATGATACATTGGCACGTTGTGCAAGCAATAGAGACGTTAAATATTGCAGAAAAGGGAAGTAAACAAGATTTCCATAAAATGAACACACAAGACATGCATGGCAGCAGAGTTTAGCAATGCGAAATATGTGTCGTGTTAAAAATCCATTAGTGAACTTCAAATGTGAGGAACATTCAGGAATACCAATGGATATAGTTTGCAGATTTTGATATGTTGTTTTCAATTATCAGTTGCTGGGTCGGAGCGCAGACGAGCGACGTGCTGTGGTTCATCATAGAGCAGTCGACTAGAAGTAGAAGACTGCCGGAGAGTGACGTGCTGTGGCTTCCTCAATCTCGTACAACCCTACCTAGATCATCTAAGCACTTTGTCGATTCGGAACTCTTAGTCGGGCAATCTATTATGAAAGTTAAGAACTTAAGGTATTGCTTCATTCCTTTGCTCTTTGATGACAATTTGCTATCTTTGTCTTTTATCTATGGTGGCCTGTTCTGGATCAGATGGCAAATATTGCTTCTTCTTTGCACATGCCTCACTTCTCTTTCTATTATTTCAACAATTCGGAGAGCCTTTGCATTAGAAAAATTAGAGTATAAAAACAATTACATATTGACTAATTCCTACAGAAGAAGAGAGAGATCATGTCTATTGGAGGGAAAATCACACTATGTAGAGAAATTTACACACCATTAAATTACTTTCTTCAATAGATTTCCTTTTTTCCCATGCTATTGTAATGTTTAGCACACCTGAAGAAATTTTACGTAGACATTCATTTAGCATATAGTCGAAGGAGAAACATATTTGAAACTAATTGTTGAATAATTGAATTGTTGAATGAAAAAGATCCAAATCCTATTGGAAACTAACTTTGGAACTTGCTTTATAAACGTGTAGGATTAGACCACATAGGTTGGAATCGAAAAGTTACGTAGAAAATAGAGCAACATTGAATAGTTTAGGGGATAAAATCAAAGTTAACTCAAGTTGGTGGTCATGAGTGGTGATCAAAGTTATAACTCAAGTTAAATCAAAGTTAACTCAAGTTAGATCAAAGTTAACTAAAAAATAACATGGAGCGCATCCATTTGTAGAGCATATTTATCCAATTCTCACTCGATGAATTAGTAATTACTACTCGTTTTTAGGGTAGTGGCACAGGCACTTGTTCAAGTCAAGATATTGGGATCGCGTCTCACAATAAAATAGCTTTAAGACAGCATAACTTCTTATTTTGAAAAAGTATTGTAGTAATAGAATCCAAGGAGTAAGGAAAACTTCAATTTCTCACTCCCAAAATGCCAATAAGAAAATAAGCACATAGGCTGAATAGAGGGGGTGAGTATTATTTCTCGTACATCCAAAAAGAAGGTTTATCAAGCGAATTCTACTAAAAAGATTTTGCTTCAATATTGCGTAATTGATACTTCCTTTCTTTTTCTTTGGGAAATACAAAAGGTCATGAGAAGTTGTCTAGTAGGCCTTCCACTGCTTATGAATTCCTTTACAATTTTGAAGTAAACGCTAATCGTCAAAATAAACTTAGTTTGTAATTTTGTGCTCTTTCCGTCGTAGATTTGAGTTGTTTTTTCTTTTCACTTTAACCATGTGCATATGTCATATTAATTACCGTTTCGGAGCAACTGAAGAAGAATGTTGTAAATTAACACAAGACAAACATAGGGCAATAACGGATCAAGTGTGAAAATTACTGCCCAAAAATAAAGCGCAATCTTATTTGGAAATCCAATAAATCGAAAATTCCACAAACATAAGGGAATACATGGCCCTTTCTCAATACAAATCCATTATTATCATTTAAACTTTTCACGTCTACTAGCAGAGATTAGATCACACACACATGAAACCTTTGCTACATGGAACAGAAAGAAGAAGAAGAAAGAGAGAGAGAGAGAGAGAGAGAGGATGAAAAAGACAAATAGAGAATTAGAGAGAGGCATCTAAAAAAGGAGACATAACAGTAGACAAACTTATTGGGTTCAACTGTTCAAGTCATCTCTTTCCATCAACTCTCAAAATTTCCTTAAATTTTGAGTTTGTGACCCCCCACAAGCAGATGGTTCGATTGCAGCCGCACTTCTTACAATGGGAGAAGGCCTCCCCTATTGGCAGAGACGGGAGCTGCGAAACACCTCCAGTCGACTGAGCGTATTGCTTGAAAAAGATTGGCAACGGTTTGCTGATGAATCCAGCGCCAAAACACTTCAACTCCACAGCACAGAATCTCCCTATTGAAAAAAAGGACGTACAGAAAATACAGAGCAAGAGAAACAGAGTTATGGAAAAGGACAGAGGCTAGAGATATACAAAGAATCGAACCAAACAACCCCATTCCACCACGACCCACTTGTATAAATCTCAGTTCAACCTCGTATGCGACACAGTACAAGAGCATACTGAAAAGTGCAACCCACATGGTTTTGGGGTGAGTTTGGAATGGAGAAGCATTACTGGTGTTTTGATACTGCAATTCAAGGAAGTTAAAGAGGGTCGAAATTAGAAAGGCGAAAACGGTGTGCCGGGGAGTGGGCGCGGGCTGTTGTTGCAAGATGTTGTATGATGTTATGTTGATGAATGCAACATTCATCCTTGTACTTGGTCTGAACATATCAGAAAGCTGCTCGGTTTGTATGAAGAAATCAAGATGGATGGGAATGAGAGGGAAAAGAGAAGAAGGTGGTATTTGTATAACTTAAACAGGGTTGATTGTGCCTCTCTTTTATATGGTGAGATAGTCATCATAGGAAATTCTGGTGTATCTTCTTCCTCTGTTACCAGTGGTGGAGAGTGGAGACTACTATCATTTTGGCAAAACGTTTCATGACTTGGCAAGCTAAAGGACAAAACCAAATTGATACACTTTGGGGTTTCCTGTCCTATCGTCGACCTGGGACCTATTGTCAGTTCCTGTCCCATAACTTAATTTCTTGTTTTTTTTTTTTTTTGAAAAGATAATTTTATTTACTTCTTTTTTGGTCAATTTGTTGCGCTCTAACGACGGTATTTTCTGAGAAGAAACAAAAAATATTTTGACTGGTTTCTGAAATGTTTTTTTACCTAAAAAAAAAAAAATGGTTACTTTTTTCCCTTGAGTATTGATCATTCAAAAACTCCATTGTAACATATACACTACATTGAGGTGCAGACAACCTTCAGTAGTGGTCTAGCCCGGGGGTGTAGGCAGAGCTGGCTTTGGGCTAAAGCCCGTAAAGCCACCGCTTTAGGCCCCCAAATTTAGACTATTTTTGGGGCCTCCAATTTTATATGTCTGTGTAGTAGTTATGCTTTCAAGTGACTTATTTATGGATTTTTTTTGTTTTCCTAAGTAGTTTTAAGTTTTAACTACGATATATTAAGAGTTGAGGGCCCAATTTGAAAAAAATCGCTTTAGGCCCCTTAAATCTCAGACCCGGCCTTGGGTGTAGGGGGTGGAGCGCCCACCGAACTGCAACGATGACAATATTTTTGGACTTCGGTATGTAATTTCGGTCATAGGGCCCAACCTATTTATTTTGCATTGAGCTAATAATTAGGGTTATCAGTTTCCAGAAAAACAGAGAGAGATCAGAGAAAACGCACTTCTCAGAGAGATTGCAAGACTTGTACTCTTGATTTCGATTTTATAGTGGACTGGTTTGGCTCCCGTTGTTTTTCCTCGCGTCGAGATTTTCCACATGTATCTTGTGTCTCTTTTTATTAAGAACAAAACTATGGTTCAACATTTTCTTAAAATTCTTTTTAAGCGCCACTTTAAAAATTAGCTCATTTTAACATCAAATGTACGCCTAATTTTAAAAGGAAATTGGGACATAATCCCTATTAAAATGAGCTAATTTTTTTTTTGGTCCCGTTAAAAAAACAGAATATTGAGAAACTCCAAATGATCGGATACACTTAGTGTTCACTACAGTGTTTTCTTATTTATTAAACTTATTTCTTCAAGCGCCACTTAGCAAAAATTATTGTCATTTTAATGAAAGGCTCGAAAGTAAAATTGATTGGAATAGATGTGACCTATGCATTAATAATTTACTAAAAGGAAATTGGGCACATAATCCTCAGGCATCACTTAGTATATTAAAATGAGCTACATTTTCACAATTTTATGTACCGGTTACATCATGTCTTTTATGTTTCGAAAATTACATCAAAATTGAGAAATTTTTCTCGTTCAGGTTATTTAATCAAAACAACGGGCATTAACTATGTTATGAAAAATATTGCATAATTTGCATGCATAAAGATGTTAATTTAAGTAAATTTCAATCTCACAATATATATATATATATTGTGGCGTATTCCAGATCTCTTTCCCACTATATATTTATGTGAAATCTACACATTTATCACTTCAATTGGATAATTATAAGTACTTGATCCAATGTTCAATTTTTTCACTTAGATTTCAAGATCCTGAATTATGAAGGAAAATTATGCAATTGAATTAAATAATTAAAGTTATTTAATTGAGTTTTATTAATGATACAACAAGAAAATTAGTTTACAGTAGATTTAAGGGACGGCTTGGATCATTTATAGAAGACCTCAGAGGAGCCCCAAACATCCATAGAGAGTACCCATAGTATTTCTGGTGGCCAGGTCACAAAATCCAACATAATAGCAATATTTTGGTACTTTTGAGAAACTTTCAAATATTTTAGACACTTGGTACATGAGGATTAATCCTCGAGTATATTCTATGCATGACTGTCAAAAATTTTAGACACTTGATACTCGAGGATTAATTCACGGGGATGCTGTTATGGCAATTGTTTCTTTCGATCCTTTGATATTTTGAATTTTATGTGCAATTCTATTACTTTTTGTATAGTATATATTGTTACTTTTTGGGCCCATTAGCGACCGTACCTTTGGTTCAATATCCCCTGTACTGTACAATTGGGCTGCTTTTCCTTGTGGGCCCTACACTCCCCAATTCAACGCGCTTTCGAGGGCCCACTCTCTCTCTCTCTCTCTCTCTCCTCCTCCTGTTCCAACCCAAAATGGTTCAAATGGGAGACCTCTCAAATGAGTGTGGAACGACTGTACATCAGCAAATGTTTAGAAATATACTGCTAGTCGGGTTCTTCACTTTGTTCCTAGAAAATTATTGATTTTAACTTTCTTGCGGGGTCGGAGAAACTGTTTTTCAAGTGCCAACCAAACATTGGAAAATACTCCAACGAGAAAAAAATATTCTTTGCATAATTATTTTACATGTGGCGAAGCTGCTCAAAAAAAAATTTAACTTGTGTCCTACCTGTGCTCTACCTGTACATTACTCCTATTAGAAAACTTGTTCAGTCCGTACGAAGAAAGATGAATGGCAAGGACGAAGGTGGAGAGAGAGAGAGAGAGAGAGAGATGAAGAATAATTTGGTTTTTCATATGCCTGCCAATAGGCAGTTGAGTTCAATTACGAAAAAAACAACTACGGACAATAGGCAGTTGAGTTCAAATACACACTGAAATACAAATACTTCATATCAAAATATCAAATTGACAATATTTATAAAAGTGGTAAAATTATTTATCTATACATATATATTAATTTTTTTAAAAAAATTATATATAATAAAAATCTCACGGTCCGATCGGTTAATCCACGGTTTCAAAAGCAAAATCCGTGTCCGGACCGCAAGTCACGGTTTTTTATTTTCTGAATCCGTGTCCGGATTCACGGTTAAAATTCAAAACGTGCAGATCGGTTCGGTCCGGACCGGATTCACTGCTCACCAGTTTTTTTTGAACAGCCCTAATCATAAGAATCACTGGATGCGAATAGAATTGGTGAAGGTTCCAAAGGATACGGATCGTTGGATTTGTATCCATGGTGTGATTTTTATTGCTTGTGGGGTGGGGTGGGGTGGGGTGGGTTTTTCTTCCTTTGTAATCTCCAAGGCGTCGCACTCTGAAAAAGGTATCCCATGGGGCCATGGCATCACAGCTCCACATTCAGCAACATCCCCTATTATTTTTGTGGTCCCAACTGTTAGCAATTTTTAATAATCGGAGCTACGTATTATATATATAATTATATTATCGAACAAATTTCGAGATATTTAGGTTATAGCCATTGGGTTTTTATTGAAACCAATATACGGTCAATCGGTCATGCTTTTGTGAAGTGTGTACCGTACATCAAAAATAAAAGAAGCCACAAAAATACATAAAATGAGCCACAAAAATTTATAAGATAAGGTATAGGGAGTGCGTACTAAATACTTTCGGCTACTTTAACGACCAAGGACCACTGCAACGGGTCTAATAAAAATTCTGAAGATGTAAAGTGTTATATATATGTTGCTATACGCAAATCCATAGAAAATTTATACCCATTTTGAGAGACAAGTGATCAATAAAAATAAAGTTAATAAGAATACATTAAATGATAAAGATTTGTCGATGTGGAATATGACGTTATTGAGGACAAGAAGTACGGTTTAATTTTTTTAATGAATTGATTTTTTTTTCACGGCAAAATAAGATTTTATTAATCAAATATCAAAGATACAAAATTAAACGGGGCAAGAGAACAATTGACAATTGATTTTAGATAGAATATTTATCCTGAAATACATCCCCATAATCCGAAAGAGAAAAACATCCGATCATGATAACAAACTTTTACTGGATTAAGGTTTTAACAGTTTCATATAATATGCTAAATGACTTGAGAAAGTCAAAAAACTCTTGGCCACTAAACAAAAGAATCTGGAGAAACACTTGGGTGCAAATAGGGTATGGGTGTGGTACCCTCTCGGTATCTTCTGGGTTGTTCAGAAATGCATCCGACGGCTCGGATTGAAATAGGTTTTTTTTTTTTATTTATAAATCTGGACGATACTTTTAATCCGGACCGTCGGTTGTAATGTTGGACGGCCCGAACTCACCGAAAGGGTACCATGTGGTACCCTCTCCGTACCCAAATTCTTCTCAAGAATCTGAACAAATTAGGCTAGCTTCGATTAACTGATGGTTGGAAGGTTTTGCCATAAACTTTCGCGGAAAAGAATTTAATTTTTTATTTTTGTTGTTGTTGTTGTTGTTGTTCTTTTTTTTTATTCATCGTAATTGTTGTTCAATTATTTGTATTTGTTGAAAACCCAAAAATAACATGGAGCCTATCCATTTCTGTAGCATCTTTATCCACTCTTTAGTGTTAGTTCGAGTCAAGAAAATCAGGAATGTGAGATTGGAACAATAAAATTAAATTCTTAATTGGGGTTGATCTCTTTAGATAGATAGATGTAAAATGTGTTCCCCTCATCATATGGAGCTGAATGGTGTGAAAGTAATCAAATCACTTGAGAAATTCTAAAGGGTGCAAAAGGGTCACAAGTTTGGTGGGTCTGAGGGCTAAGAGGGTTTTGGCTAATGACTTGAACTACAGAGCATTAGTTTATTATTTTTGTACAACTTGTGTGGAAGCACAAAAATAAAAAGCACTATGAAGAATAAAATAAACATCCTATCGATTTCCCAATCCACACCATACCAAAACATAGAAAAATTTCACCCATCACCATATCCCAAAATAAATACCATGCTTTCATGCCATATAAAAATACTCGTATCCGTGTCTTGATGATGGTACCGTACGTAACATTTTGCGAAAAACTGCAGTTACGTTTCTTTAATAATTTGACATTGGAGTTTGAATGGGGGATTTATCATGAGAAATCCATCACCATAGTCCAATAAAAAACTTGTTCTAGCGGATTAGGGCATCACTATCACATCAAAATTGCTTTTTATGTTTAACTAAGGTTTTAAAAGTATCAAAATGGGAGCTGATTTTGGGGCTCCCTTTTTTGATGCAAGCACTCCAAAATATAATAAACTTACAAAACTATCATTTTGAAAATATAAAAATTACTAGAGGCACTCCACCCCCAAATTATCTCATCATTTACTAAAGCACTCCAAACAGAATATCGAACCAAAACCAAACAGAAAAAGTCAAAAGCAATTAACATTAGCAGTCCCAATGGTAATTGTTTTCCAGAAATTAACATTAGTAGTCCAAATGGTAAAGACAGAAGCAATCATATATAGTCCATAGCTATACAAATCTACTGTTGCATGTTAGATCGGAGCAGGAGAAATCAATGATCGGCACGGCGGCTGGATGGATTGGGGATGTAGATTAATCAAAACACTTAGAAAATCGAAAAAACAAGGGGAGGGGAGGGGAGCAGGTGTTCAAGAGACTGGCGTGAGGCGCCGGGCCTCCCCCTGAGCAGCGGCAGCTGAAAAAAAGGGGCTTACGAGAGAAGTTAGATTAGGAGAGTTATTGATGTTGGCAATTGAAACATTTATCATTTTTGTCCCAAAACTTTCTCCTTCGAATTTAATTAGAAGATTTGAAAGAAATGTATGGGTGGGTCATGAGTGGTGACTCTTCTCTTCTCTCTCTGTTTTTTTTTTTTTTTTGATGGTTTGGTAATCTTTTTTTTTTTTTTTTTGGATGGTTTGCAAGAAACTTCTGCATAATAAAATTTTAAAGGTTTAATTACTTGTTCAATAAAACGGATTTGAAGAATTGCGAATCGAGAAATAAAATCGCACTCATCCATTTCTCGAGCATGTTTATCCAATTCTTACTTAAAGGCAATAGTATTTAGTACCATTCAGTCTGAAGGGCATTGGGACAGTTCGAGTCAAGAAAATCAATTTTCACAATATGAATTCTATTTTAACTTGAAAATTAATAGTAGAACTCCAGTTTAATCTCTCACTCCTAAGATGCCACGGAAAAAAATCAACACATAGGTTAGAAAACAAATACTCTGTAAACAAAGAAGTGTGAAAATCACTCTTCCCTGAGGGCTGTTCCAATTCTTGAATTGAATTAAGTCAGTAATTAAGTCGATATATTGTGAGAGAATGCATGACCTGTCTTATAAAGTGCAATACGTCAGTTTTGAGTTTAAGCGAGGATTTGTAACAAGGGCTTAAGTGTAATTTAAGATATATGTAAATTGATATCCATATATGATCCTCCCACAATCTAAATCCCATAAAGCCTTCAAAACTTACCAAGTCTACTAAAAGATACTCCCTCCGTCTCAAAATGAATGTCCAACATTGCTATTCAAGCCTCTCAAAAATTGTTTATATTTTTTAAGTTATGACGAATTATATATGCAATATAGATCTTGTTTGATAGATCTTGCTTACTTTTATCAAGCAAAGCTTTTTAAAATTATAAAAAATACTACAAAATAAGAAATATAGATAATTTTTTGAGAGAACCGCGTGACCAAATGAATACTTCTATATGAAGTAATTTATTTTATTTCTATTTATATATTTATTTATTTATTTTATTAATTTTGTATTTTGGCAGAAGTTGATATTTTGATACCTCTATTATATGAAGTAATCTACCCATATAAATGATAAAGGTGCTTGTAATGCATTCACAATGCGCCAATAACCGTGGTTGAGTAGCACTAAGCCGATAATAGAATATTCTATCAATGTTGAAATCTTAAGTTTGATTCTCTCACAACCTCAAATGTGATGATAGTTGAATCATAACTTATATTCCTATTGAATTGCAACGAGTTTTTAGGGTTCGTAAAGCTCCTTTCTTAGAAGTTTACTAAGTGGAATTGGATTTATTAAAATGCTAATGTAAAAATTTATGAACATCAGTTAACCTAGTCCCCAAGGCTCAAAAGGTTCAATAGGAAGCTTGGGTTGAAGGATTGGGGAGCCAATGGAGGGTTTGCAATGGCCTGGCCATAGAACAAAGTCCCTTTTTTAGGGATTTTTAGCATTGAGTGGTGATTCTCTTCATATAAGCATTTTGTGAGCGGGAGAAGTAATTCTAGGTGCATTGTGTGCGTATCTTTCAAATGAATTTTATGAGGGGGAGTATTTGTATGAGGGAGAGTTATTGATGATAGCTATCTTATTGCTTTGGTTCATGGATGATAGCTATCTTATTGCTTTGTCTTCTGTTGCGCCATATTGTTGTTGCTATCATATTCCATATATATGCATGCTTGTGTTGGATGAGCTTCTTTTGGAGCAAATATGTCGAAATTCTTTTTGCCCATATTTGGGGCAAACATGTTGGAGTTGATTGATTCATGATATTTTGTGTCCATGTTTGGGGCAAACATGTTGGTTCTGATTTGTTGAGAATGTTTTATGATGCGTTTTCATTGTATCTATTGCTATCATTTGGATATCATGGCATATGTCTTGTGTTGAAGTATCCTTGCAGGTTATTGGCTCTCTCTTGGAAACTTGGTTATCTTGTTGGCTCAAGTTTAGGAAAGTTCTTGAGTTAGTTAGTTGTTGTTTCCTTGTATTGTTTCTTGTTTTGAAAGGTTTTGTCCCGGAAAAGCCAAAGGGGGAGATTGTTAGTTTTGTTGGCATTTTCCGGGTTATGTCAAGCCTTTCGAAGTATGTAATTTTGTTATTGGGGTTTTGGGAATTAGAGTGCTTAGGAGTTGAGTCTAGATGCTCCATTCGAGAATTTCAAGCTTCATGATCAAGTCATGGCCAAGTCAAGTGCTTCGAAGCCCAATCCAATGAGGTATATCCGTGCATATCATTTGTGCATTTAGGCCATTCAAAATAACATGTTTTAATGTGCATTAGGTTGGCTTATTAATGTTTTATTCGGATCTTATATTTCAAATGAGTTAGGCATTGGATTTTAGCTTTGAGCGTGTTGCGTCTGCACGCGTCTACACGCGTCTGGCCTTGTCTGTTGAGATTGTGCCACGTGTCAAAATCCACCCGATAAATGGTAAAGGTGCTTGTAATGCGTCTACAACACGGGGTTGCAATAACGCTTTAAGTTGCCACATGTCTTGTTTTGAGTGGCTGTCTTTGGGAGCACGAAAATGGGCACTATATAAACCATTTTTCTTTCATTTTCACATACCCACTTGAGAGAAAATCAGCCCTTTTTAGAGAGAGAAAGTCTCATCTTTTCTTCATCCTTCTCTCTTTTGTGAACTTGATGTTCTTGATGATTTGAGCTTGCTCTTCTCATCTTTCTTCAATCTAGAGTCTTCCTCTCCATGGATCTACTCTAGGTTGATTTTAGTTTTCAAAAACTTTCATAAAAATCCAATCTTTTTCAAAGTCTCATCTTTTCTTCATCCTTCTCTCTTTTGTGAACTTGATGTTCTTGATGATTTGAGCTTCCTCTTCTCATCTTTCTTCAATCTAGAGTCTTCCTCTCCATGGATCTACTCTAGGTTGATTTTAGTTTTCAAAAACTTTCATAAAAATCCAATCTTTTTCATACATCTTGTTGTGTTGCCTTGTTTCTACGTGAGCCGGTTGAACCGGTGCCGAGTTGACTCGGAGATCAAGATGGGTGTGCTTGTGGAGTCATTGGAATCAAAGAGGAGTACGGGGTACTACATCAAGAATTGGAGCTAGGTGTCACAAGGGGCTTGTTGGGTAATTCCTAGTCTTGTTAATTCTTGTAAACCTTTTGATTTATGGAATGCATGAGTAGGACTAGGCCGTGGTTTTATGCTTAGGGTGTTTAGACCCTAAGTAGTTTCCACGTATATCGTGTGTTTTGTCTCATTAGTTTAATTACTCTATATTGAACTTGTTGAGTTGTTTGATTTGCCATGGTGAATGATTAAATTGGTTGAAATCAAAATGGTTTATTTTTAAAGTGGTCGTCCTATTCACCCCCCCTCTAGGACTTGTAGTGCTTTGCATAATTTCACCTCAGTTCATTTTTGCGCCATCCTTGTGATACATATCTCATCATATTTTACGAGACTAAGAGCATCCACAGTGGGCTCCCTAAAAATAGCTCCTAAGTTGACTCCTAAGGTGTACACATAAGCCTAATTGGGACCCATTTTCACTCCTAGAGCTTACTAAATTTAGAGAGCATACGTGCACTCAATGGGCTAGCAAAAACATTCTCTATTTTGTGGGAAAAAAATAATAAAAAGTGTGGATCCCATAAATTGATAAGTCTAAAAAGATTAAAAGTGTTTGGGTCCCACTTAAAGCTAGCTACAAGGCTACTTAGATTTAGCTAATGAGTTAGGAGCCATGCTTAGGAGCTACCATTGGGAGCTTGTATTGGGAGCCCATTGAAGGTCATTATTGATCAAATGGCTTGCTAAATTTTAGGAGCCTCACTTAGGAGCCATTTTAAGAGTCCACTGTGGATGCCCTAACGATATCCTATGAGACTTAGTTCTTGCAGATTTGGACATTGCCATCAGATCAGGATCCCTTCTTTCTGGATTAAGCTTTTCTAAGAGTTGCAAAATGTGTTAATTGGATTGAGACGGTAATAAGCCCGCATAATGATTTGAAAGGGGAAGCTACAATGTGCACCCCCCGCATATGAGATTTTGTTGCACCAAATATGAGAGAATATGAGATTTTGTGGCACCGAATATGAGATTTTGTGGCTCCAAATATGATATGGCAGAAGGTATGCACTCCATGAGATTTTGTGGCTCCAAATATGAGATTTTGTGGCACCAAATATGAGATTTTGTGGCTCCAAAATATGAGATTTTGTGGCACCAAATATGAGATTTTCTGGAAATATATGAGATTTTGTGGCTCCAAATATGAGATTGTGGCACTGTAGCATTACTGTAGCAGTTACTGTAGCAATCCGAATGGGTCCAAATATGAGATTGTGTGGCTCCAAATATGAGATTTTCTGAAAATATATGAGATTTTGTGACTATTCATATGAAGTGGCATACCATATGCACTTCATATCTCCAGCCACAAAATCTCATATTTAGAGCCACAAAATCTCATATTTTGAGCCACAAAATCTCATATGGAGAAGAGCACATTGTAGCATTACCCGATTTGAAAATCTTCTATTCCCTTGGAGGATTGGAATTGCCCAATTTTTTATTGGAAAAAGGTCCAAATGGACCAAAGAGCTGGTTTATGCATTTGCCTTGGATTATTGCTCTTTAATGAGGTAAAAACTGAACTAAAGAAATCATAAAACTATAATTTCACATTTAATTAGTAATGAGAAAATTGATACAGAGAAGAGAGCTGCAAAAATCTGATCCTTCTATAAACTGACAAGATGTTATCATTACATGACCCTTTCTATTACTAAACTTGCCGAGAGTGTGACACATACAACAAACAACATAAGCCTATAGTGCATACAGAGAGAGCCTAAGACCAGATATAACACGGACAACACAAACCGAGCCCATAACAGAAGAAAAGAAAATGAAGAACTTAGAGGCAACTGAAAATTCATCTCTTCTCCTTACACAATCTCTAAAAATTCATCCAAGTTTTCACTTTGTAGGCCTCCCCTGTTTTCAGTGCCGGGCATTACGAACCACCGTGACTTGATCCAGCGTATTACTCGAACAAGGTGGACAGCTATTCTCCGATGGATCCAGCTCCAAAACGGTTCAATTATGGAGCACAACATCTGCCAGTTGAAAAGCAAGATGCACAGAAGATATAGAACAAATGAACCAGGGTTTCGAAAAAGAGCAGAGGCCATGGATATAGAGAGAATCGAACCGAACAAACCCACTCCGACGCGACTCAATTGGGTAAACCTCGGTTCAAGTTCAGGCAAATTCGCAAAGCAATAAAAGAACAAACCGAAGAGTGCTACATACATAGTTTTTGGGTATGCTTCGAATGCATTAACAGTGCCATTCCCCTGATATTTCAGGTCAAGGAAGTCAAAGAGGGATGAAATCAAGAAGGCGAAAATGTTGTGACGGAGAGCGGGCACAGGACGTTGTTGCAAGATGTTGTAGGATCTTGCGTTGATGAATGCAACATTGATGCCTCCATTGGAGCTCCTACGTGTGCTTGCTCTGAACATGTTGCTAAGAATATGTTCAGATTGTGTGAAGAAGATTGGATGAGATTGCAAAAGATGGAATTGAAGAGTGAATTGAGTGAGAAGAGAAGTGCTTTTGAAATTGGTTGGTCTTTAATTGTAAATTGGAGACTCCTTTTTATAATGTCTGGACGGGGGGAAAATTTGTCAAACCACAATCTTATTAGGAAATTGCAGTAGTTTCTTCTGAATTGGGTTTTGCCCGGCTCAAAGGGACGAGCTTTATGGGTTTTTTAAGGGCTAACCCGTTTCCACTAACCCAGTTTTTTGAAAAAACTGGTTTTTGTTTTTTATGTGATGTGTTGTGATAAAATGATATATTGGTGTTTGAAAAAAACAATTTTTTGTTAGTGGAACACCCCCTAAGGAGTATATGTTGAGTAATGCAAGTTACCCGGATCAGCTTGTGTGCATCTTTGTAACAAATGAGAATCTAACGCTTTCATTTTCTTAAGGAAACGGATCCGGGGAGCCTGCTTTTCTCCCAAAACGTCGTTTTACTCATTTTCTTGGTACACTTCCAAAGCTTTCAAGGGCTCTATTTGGAGAGTTAATTTCCCAAAGTACCTAAACCTTAAACCCGAAGTGGATTGTGAAAGTGGTAGGACCTCCACGAGTCATGTTTTTTTTGTTTTTGATGGCCTGGATTGATAATCCAAAGGATTACGTATCCCCCACTTTCACCAACCCAAGTGAGGGGTGTTATTAGGAAACCTGTCCCCCATGAGTTAGAAGATACAAAACACAAATATTACTTTCCTCATTTTGACAATTGACACCATTATCCCCTTGAATGCAAATCGCATAAACCCACTGTTAATTATGATGCAATTGTATGAAGTTTACACATACGTATTTTTGTTTATTCTTCATTGTTTTTTTCATTTCTCACTCTAATGTACGTAATCCCTCCTTATTTTAAGTGTCTAAATTCGTAAATCCCAACTTTTTATGAAGATTCAAGATACCATGATTACACGTTAAAAATTGTAACTATTCATAATTGCCTTTCATAGAGATATATCATCATTAGATGTTTTTTGAAACGGAAAAACAATGGGGACAGATGGTTTTGTACAAACAGTGTACAGATGGGTCTCGGGGACCCACTTGTGGGTCCCGCACGGACGATCCGAGCCGTTCAATCATCTTAGAATAATTTTTCGAGGGGCCCTGCGAGAAATCAGCTCAATCGGACATGTGTAAGTGCTTGATCCAAAATTTGCAGGCTTTTTAATTTTAAGTGTCTGACACGGGGAGGTAGTGACACTAAATAACAATACCAGGCTCGCTTGAGTACTATTTTTTCACCTTAAATAGCCAAATTTGAATTTATTGGGCTTAATTTTGCTCCCGAGCCCTTCACTAGTAATGATTGAAAGTACCAATAGTTATTGGTAGATGCTTTTCTCTTTCTCCTAAACTGGGATGACCTTTTTGTCCTAAGGAATCAAGTGAAAAGCTTGTGCTCTCATGGAATCATCAAGTGGTAGCCTACTAGCCTTATGCGGCATTGCTTACAGTTGTGCTAGATCAATCCACGTCAAGTGTGATTAAAAAACTAATAAGTCTACTACTCTTACACCCTCTTGCTCCCGCTCACACCACATCGTGTGGGATCTATCTCTCCGGGTTTCAAACGAATAATCAGAACCGCTCAATTTGTTTAAAATATTTTTTCAAGGGTTCTCGAAAATAATTAGCTCAGTCAGATACCGGCATAGGCTTGATATGTTTGTTAAATTTGTGCTCCGTTTGATTCAGAAATCGAAACTTTTTTTTTTTGATAAGTGAAGAGTTGTGGATGTTATATGAAATCGAAACTTGAACGAATGAATGGAACCTTTAACAATATCTGACTGAGAGTAGACGACTCCGATCATTTGTGTGAGAGTAGACGACTCCATTTAAAAAATGAAGTTGACCAAAGTCAGTTTTATGTTGATATTCAACTCCTAAATCTCTCCCTTATCGTTTTCAGCTAATTTCTTTTGTCTTTCTTTTCTTTCTCTATTACCCCTAAATGCTAAATCCATAAAGTGTACCCAATTCCCATGTAAACATTACCCATAAAAAGGCCTGCTAATTCCTTTTGTCTTTCTTTTCTTTCTTTATTAGCCCCAAATCCACAAAGTGTACCCAATTCCCATGTAAACTTTACCCATAAAAAGGCCAATTTCCACCTAATCATAAGAATTCGAGTAAAAATTAAAAATGTGAAGCCCTCTAATGTATTTTACAACTAAATTAATACTATAAAGATAAGGCAATTTGGCCTCATCAGATGTCTCCAAAATGATCTCCATTACCAGTGTCCGAGTGTAGAACAAAAACGGCAAGAGAAGTTCCTAATCTCATGATAAACTATTTTGTGAGTAACTTTAGAAAATGAAAATGTTAAACAGTGACCAAGATGTTTTATTTTATTTCTCGATTATGTTCATGCAGAGAGTTCATATAAAAAAAATTTAAGTACCATAAAGCAATTTTTTATAGGTTCAATGAATTAACTTTTGCCCTATCTCTTAATGTGTAAAATCCGATATTCAGCTTTTGCTTTGTGTCACAAAGTTCAATTAATTTAAGTTTTAAATCATCAGGCTACCACTTGTACACGCATAAAGAGGAAAAAACGAAGTAAGGAGTAAGCGCACAAAAGACATGCGCATGTTCGTTTCTTAATGAATGAAAGGTCAACTGCCAAGCATCGAAACGATTTAAAAGGTTCAATTTTGGTTCAGTCGGGTGATGCCTATTTCCTGGCCTAAAAAGAAGTATGAATCAAGAAAACCGCGTGACCAAATTGGCTCTTTTCCTTTCCCCTAATGTCATCACACGTGGTGGCTCTGCATTCAGCGTCACTAGTGTTAAGCCAAAAAATTATGGTATACTATTCAAAAGTGATAAGTCTACTATAATTGTGTCCAACATAGCTCCAACACACGGATGTGGGGGCCCTGTAGTGAGCTAAATTCACTATAGGTTGTATTGAGTAAAATTGGGCCGTTTCAAGTGTTTTGAACGGTCTGAATTTTAAATAAACTACTCGCGCAAACAGATAAATTGTTTTGCGCGAATAGTTTATTTAAAATATGGACCGTCCAAAACAAAAATGGACGGCTCTCAAACTCACTACACGCCTATAGTGAGTTGCTCACTACAAGCCCCCATGGATAGTGTGTGAAGTCCACGCAAACTTGAGTGATTGGTGTACAACAATTGTCTTCAACATGGCTCCAACACACACAAGTCTAGTCTGGACTCCGGACTTCCGGATCTCCGTGATCCGAGCATTTTTTTGATGATCTGATCCGTCCAATGTGTTCAGAAGGTATTTTCAAGGGTCCATGCGGGAAATCTTCAAAAAAAAAATACCGGGAAGGGCTTGATCCAAGCAGTTTTCGCAAAACTGTAAAAACCCTTGAAAACACCTTCTGAACACATTGGACGGCTTGGATTTTTCAAAAATAATTTGCAAAACAAAAAAAATCATTTTTTCCTTATTTTCGGGAGGTTTGGACTAGAAGTTTTACCTATATATATATATATATAAGCCAATCAGCTACTCTATAATTTGAGATTAACTTTTTGAACTACGTTGTTAGGATAAGAGTTAGCAAATCAGCTGACGAGGGTCGCTGCAAGTGGTATCAGAACACAACCCCGGTCTACATGGTTGGGGTCACCTTTAGAATATATATGAACCACCTCTTAAATTCTAGAGTTGGAGCAAAGTGTTATACAGAACTAAATGCTACACCATGGCCATCGGAGGAAGGTTGTTGGGCCAATGCAACGGGGACGTTGCATCATAAGGTGGGAAGATTGTGATATCCCAACTCCAAGTCCCACATCGGGACTTATGGAAAATATAAATTCTCCTTCCGTTTCAAATTGCTTGTCACTCATATTATTTTGGAATGTTCCAAATTGTTAGTCCCTTTTGAAAAATCAAAAAAATATTTACTCAATCTTCACAAATAATCCCTTTATCAACAACAATAGTTTCATTCAAGAGTTAAAATATAAGGGCAATGTTGGAAATCAATGAATTTGTTTAATGTGAATGCATTTATTGATTGCAATTATTGCATGTCTTCTTAAAAAAATTGGAATTCCCATAAGTGGCCAACAATTTAGAACGGATGGAGTAATATATTAGGAAACCAAAGCAGCTACGGTATAACTTGAATTCAACCTTTTGAGCCACGTGGTTAAACTAAGAATTAGCAAATCAGCAGACGCGGGTCGAGAAAATCAATCATTTTTTCAGGACATGGATGCTATTTTAATTTGAAAATCAATATTAGTGGCATCCATACTTCAGTTTAATCTCTCACACCTAAGATGCTAGTACTTAAAAAAAAAAATCAGCACATCGGCTAAACAGGGTCTATGCACGCTTAAATGCGCAAATCAACAACTATTGCGCTTTCATGTGGTTAAAAATGAACGAATGGAAGAAGGATGTTGCGAATTAAATATACAGAGCTAAAAAACAAATATGAACAAAGAAAGTGTGGAAATCACTACTCATAAATTTAAGTTTAATCTAAGATATACGTAACTGAGATCATTACATGACCCATAAAACCTTCTAAACTTTCCAATTCTAGTACAAGAAATGGATACAACTTAACAGGGCCTTTTGTACATACACACAAGAAAAAACATTAATAAGAGAGAGAGGATAAAACAGAGGAGGAAATGATCAAGAACAGAGGAATTCTAAAACAAGACATAACAACCGGCAAACTTATTCTCCTCACTCTCTTCTGTCAATACTCAATACTAGTGTACCACGTGCACTTCTTACAACGGGAGAATGCCTCTCCGATTGGCATAGACCGGCCTTGCGAACCACCTCCAGTTTATCCAACGTATTGCTCGAAAATTGAGGAGAACCATTCTCTGATGGATCCACCTCCACAGCACTTGAATTACGGTGCACGACATCTCCTGATTCCAAAAAATGATCCAAATAAAATACAGAACAATCGATACTCTGTCGCGGAAAACTAGAGAGGCCAGAGATACGACCAAGATCGAACCGAAAACCCCCATCCCCCCACGACCCACTCTTGTAAATCTCGGTTCAATCCCGCACGAAATGGAGTACAAGAGCGAACTGATAACTGCAACCCATATAGTTGTGTGGTCATTTTGGAATGGAGAAACAATACCGTTTCCCTTATAGTACAGGTTAAGGAATTTAAATAAGGCCTTAATAAGAAAGTCGAAAACTTCGTGCTGGGGAGTGGCCATGAGAGAGGGAGAGAGAGAGAGAGAGAGAGAGAGAGAAGAAGAAGAAGAAGAAGAAGAAGAAGAAGAAGGTAGTAATTTGTATGTCTGGTTATGGCTCCTTTTATACAAAGAGTCTGGAAAAAGACATCAATGGAAATTCAAGTTTTATATTCTAAAATGGGTTCCAAGCGAGTTCAAAAGGAGGACCAGCTTTGGTGGATTGAGAGTTAGGAGGGGGGTTTTGGAATCTAGTGGAAAAGTACATCTAGTTTTTGTTTTTTAAGCAACTGCTGGAAGTTGGTCTTCTTAATCTGGACATCTATTCTTAGGTACTAATGATTTTCACACCCCTAAATTTATGTGTAAAAGTTTCACTAAGAGACAAAAAAGAGTGTGTGGGTATCAATTTAGGAGGTGTTGAAATCACCCCCTTATTTTTAATTCAGCACCTTTTAAACTTCTTCCAGTATATAAACTTAGCACTCGAGATTTACCTCCAGACATTAGGCTCAAACACTGGGAGCCTACTTTTCAACTTTCCATTTTCAAAAAAGAAAACATGCATTCACTTGCAACCATGTAGCCTGTACAGCTCTTTGATTACAAAATTGTCAATTTGGACATCACTCTTTCAAACATTCCAAAAGGGTTCAAAGGAACCAGAGAGCTGGCCCATTTCTGTTACTCACAGTCTCAAAGTACTTGTGAAAATATGCTTATTTTGCAATTTTGAGAGAATAGTGACTGGGTGTTTTATTTTAACAAATATTGTCAAAGGTGCTCGTGGCATTAAGCCGATGATAGTCTATTGTATCAGTATTGTAATCTTGATTTTGAATTTCTTAGAGTATTTTTATCTGGCGCACCAAAATTTTCACCAAATTTAACTTCAAAAACACCTTTTATAAATTAGCAAGTCACTTTATCAAAAACTAACAAAATCAGACTCTCTATTTTAACTTTACTATATTAAACTATTCCCCTCAAATCTATAAAAAAAAAAAAAAAAAAAAAAACAAACAAAAAAAAAAAAACTCCCTACACACAAGTCTACACCTGGGGAGAAGTTTCGGTCCAAAAAAAGGAGTGGACCCCGCCACTAACATTCCAGCAACCACTTTCTCTGTCTGACGCAACGCAGCCACAGTAACCGGAAAACAAAACAATAAAAAAACTAATTGGTGCGTGAACAGTACCGCACCAAATTTGGTGCGGTACTGTAGCAAAACTAATTTGGTGAAGTAAAATAGAGAGCCTGATTTTTAGGGGATTTGGGGGGTTTGGCTACTCAATTTAACTTAAAAGTTAAATTGAGTAGCCAAATGAGGATGCTCTTATAACATGGAATGTGACGATAGTTAACTTATAGGAGTCGTATTCGATTGCAATGAGTTTTAGAGTTTGTAAAGCTCCTTTCCTAGAAGGTTTTTTTTTTTTTAATATCAAAACTTAATTTCCTAGGAGTTTACTAACAGGAAAGGCAGAGAGGAACTTATTTCCCAATGTATAACTGTAGGATAGGTTCTTTGTTTCCTTCAAATAATCTTTAATTTGGAGAGGTAAACAATAACTAACGATTGAACATGAATAAGAGAGTGTGTAAAGGGGTAAATGATTAAGTCAAGTATACAGAAAGAGAAGGCAGCAGTGTTCAGCTCATTCCCCTTTGGATCATCATCGTCCTCGGATCACAGTTCTAGAAGAAAGATGGGCTCGCGAGCGCTAGCAAGAACGATATTCTTGATTCCAGGGCTCTGAGTCACTTTCTCTCTCTAGGATTTCCGTGCTCTAAGGATGAATCAATCTCTCTGGAACTTGTGAAGGAATGCCCCATATTTATAGGGATCTGTACCCAATCATTGGGCTGCAGACATTTCCCGAATAATATGATGACACGTGCTCTCTTCGTATACCTGGGCGACGTGGGTGGTGTCACTGGCCATTAGGAAGCTTCCTTTAGGTCATTCCAGTGCATCGTCTTCCCTCGCAGCGATCCTTAATCCTTTAAAGCCACCAAGCCACTTGTTTCTCCCCTATTCCCACGGTGTTGGGCATGGTCGCGAACCCTTTGCCTCGCACCAAGACCTAACTCGAGCTCGTATTGACTTCCCTACCCCTGCCTTTTGGTCAGGTACAGTCGCGAGCTTGATTCGCGTGTTCGCGTGAGCATTCACTCTTCCCCGTCGCGTCAATCCTCCTCGTTGAGGTCCTCACGAGGGGTGAACTTCCTTTAAGTAGTGTTTCCCTTATTCAGGGCATCCCTTGCCATAGGGTATTTGTAATTCTGATATGCTCTTCCGCGAGGTCGTCTCCTCCGCGGTGGGGCTCCATCTTAGTCACCATTAATTGCTGACTTATGACGTGTCTGTTGAGACTTTACGAACCACGTGGTTAGCTGCTATAGGTTGGTCAACTGCCTCGTCACCCTACGCGCTGACCTTTCCTACAATAACTTCATAAACAATCAGTTACCTAGTCACCATGGTTAAAAAAACAAGTAGCGAGTCAAAATACTATATATTTCTTGAAATCAGTACTAGACGGGAGCCTTTGAATTCAATTGTAGTTTAAAATTATATTTATATATTTTTTTTTTTTAGCCCACAAAGGAAATTTATTGAAAACTCGATAAAGGTATAATAACAGGGTTAGAGCCACTTGCATCGTAGCTAATGGAATGCTTCCAACTATGTTTGCACCCAGACAACCAAAAGGAAATGGCAAAAACAAACAGAAAAGAAAAGGAAATCCAATGAAACAATTCTTCTAGTCCTCAATAGTGTAAACACTGATGTCAAACTTTGCTTAAGCCACAAGACTAATAAGATAGCGACTTAGCAAATAATAAAAGAAGGGGAAAAGTATGAATTTAAGCCTTGGACATTAAAAGAAATTGCTTTATCATGAGATTTGTAGAATTTTTATTCCAGTGTTTCTATGTTCAAATTTTGGATTACCTTGAGAAAGTAAGGGTTTAAAAGGTCCCAAAGCCTTTGTTCAATTAACAAACAATGGGGGAGGTTTTGAGGGCCAAAAGGGTTTAATGTACATGTGTGAATTTCTCTCAAGCACCATTTTCATTGGTCAAAGAATGACTATGTAGTTAGCGTGGATTAAATTAGAATTGGTATGTTTTTGTTTGTCCACGTGGGTAGTATTATCATTAATTTGCTTCAAAGAGAAAAAGCAAAAAATAAATTAAAGTAATTTAAAAGGTCCTGCTCATGCAGACAAATACAGGATCTTAATCTTAGGTCAGTGGAATATAAGCAATTAAAAATTTGTATAAAAAATATCAAACTTGGGAGATCAAACTCCTACGTTATTTTGAATATTTTACTGATAAATAAAATAATAATTCTATCTTTTTTTTAACTGAATTATAATTCTTAGCATCTAGGAGTATGTTTTTGTTTTCAAACTTGAGGTGGACAGTCGCCCACATCCAGGCTGCCCATATATCGAGCAATTTTTCATTGCCGAGCGGGTACCACGTGGCACCCGGGCGGCAAGTGCGCGATTTGGGTTGTCCATTTCGGTTTTGGACAGTCCGAATTATAGAGAGAGAATGGGGAGAGAGAGGGTTTTGATCTCGACCGTCCAATACACTTTTGGACGGTCCAAATGCAATGTTCGGGTACCACGTAGTCTCGGCCAACCAAAAAAAATTCCCATATATCCGTCACTTCCTGCACATAGGAAGAGTTGCTAATGTTGTACATGATCAAAAGTCTTATGAAGTTGTTAAACCTTGGTCCATGTATTTTAAGGGTCCAAAAGGTGGTTGAAAAGGTTCAATTTTGGTTCTGTTGGGTGATTTCTATTTCCCGACTAAAAACGTATGAATCTAGAAAACCGCGTGACCAAATGGGTCTTTACCTTCCCCCATTTGACGTCACTAAGGGGTGTGTATTATAGTCTTTTCCTTTATTTACATTTTACAGAGTATGTGTTTCAAATATCATACATACCAAACTTGTAAAACCCCTAGTTTTGATGTGGATGGCAGGAGGGGAGTAATTGAGATCCGAGAAATAAGCTAGTCCCAACACCTCTTACCGTTCAACCCAAAAACAAAACGTACAAAAAAGATGGGGTGGTGTGAAGTGTGAACCAATCATTTTGGGAGAAAATGGGTACAAGATGAGAGAAATAAAAGGCATACAAATAGATTGATTAACAAAAAGAAATAGAGAGAAGGACCTGTAGGCTATCAAGAAGTTACTGATTCAAATAAATTTATTAACTATGAGAATTCAACACTTCATTTTCTCAAGCAAATGGTGAACTTTTCAAATCGCTATCAATTTCCGATGTATCTGATTTTGTGCACAAATAATTTAAATATCAAGACGTACGAAATGAACGGTTAGTTTCGTCAAAAGAAGTGGTGGAATTATGCTATTAGGTGGCGCATTGAGAAGTATGTATATATCATTATGCTGAATATATAACTACATGCATCATAAAAAAAAATCATCGGACGAAAAAGACTAGTGGGCCCTAGTGTCTTCTGTTTGGTAGATAAGATATCAAAAATCATACGGTTCAATTGGTTATTGATGTGTTATGGCTTGTGTGGGATATCTTTTGTCGTAGTTGAACATTGTTGCTTTTTAATTCTGTTGTTTGACAAAATGGGCTTTTCGTCCCTTTGAGCCCTTTGGAACATCAGAAAGTGATGCCCTAAACCTAAATAGATTTTAGAAGTTTTATTGAGCTGCTAAGGATTGCACTTGCAGAGAGGACTTGGATTCGTTTCCCTTCATTTCTCAAGCCACCCAAGGATGAGCAGAGATGTAGTACTCTGCTCAGGGACGGCGTCAGAAATTTGACTATGCAGGGTCAAATGTGTTTTCCGAAATACTTTGCAGAGGCGAGCCTACATAATTCACGGGAAATTCCTTTTTTGTCTATAGAAAACTAGACGTTTTTTTTTTCCCTTGCAGGGGCAATTGCCCCTACTGGTCCCTCTCTGCCTCCATCCCTGCTTCTGCCAATCCAAAGAAATTGTGCCATTTTGCGGATAAAAAAATACTTTCGTTCTTTTTTGATAGATGATTTTCTTTTTAGATAGATATATGAGAGTTCTATTTCACATATTATGGGGAAAAAGGTTCAGATGTTTGCAATGCGTTCATGATTTAAAATATAGCCGTGTGGTTTAGTGAAATTCTATCGACACTGGTACTAAAGTTATTTGGGATTTGAGTTCTAAGTTCGTGGTATTTGATGTCGGCATTATATTATGAATTGTAATTATTTTCCATGTGTAAAAGCTACTTGCTACATTTTTATTTGCTACATTTTTACTTAGTCTTGGCTCCACACCGAGGTGTGATGATGGAGGGACTTGAGGCATCACGTGGTGATGACTTAACTGGGTTTAAATAATCTCTATCAAGACACATTAACGTAATTTAACACCTGAGTAAGATAACACAGTAAGTAAATTCCCTAGTGAAATTAGTTTCGACCCGGAGGCATTAGCTTTCGTCCAGTAAGCTTCCGAAGCACCCAAAAAAAAAAAATTTAATAACCATCGTCCAAAAGAAAAACTTGTTCTTGTAGATTTGGCATGGCCATCCGATCAAGATAACATTTTTCTGGATTAAGTTTTTAACAATTTCGTAATATCCTAAACGACTTGAGAAAGTCAAAATCCAGCATGATGACATTAAAGTACTTCTATTTGGTTGAAAGAATTAGACAATTTGTTCTTCCAAAAAGGTTCAAATGGACGAAAGGGCTGGTTTATGTTTTTGCCTCGGCTCTTATTTTCCTCACTTTTTGGTGTGTAAACACCTTCAAGATTTTTAACAAGTGGATGGGTGGGTCATGAATGGTGCCTTTTTTCTTTAGATAAGTTATGGTAACCTAAAACTCTAGACCATTTATTAAAGAAAGGGATCTGAACACATTAGAATTGCTTCGATTAATTGATGATTGGAAGGTGATAAACTTTAATAAGGAATGCGGAAACGGGTGGTTCGGATTACCTTTAGCGAACTTTAACCGAACCGGATCTTTTGGTGGATGGATTACATACTCCGGAACGTACTAGAACAACAACAATCTCCTGCGATGGAGTGATACTACGGGGTTCGAGTATCACCCTCTATTCCACGGTGCAAAAGCTTCGAATCGCTCTTTAATGGCAGAGAGAGATAACTAGGGAGAGAGTTTCGTAGAACTCCATAATTGATAATATTGTGTGCATATCAATTATGAATATGCTGCAGGAAAATATATAGAGTGAGCATCCTAGATGTTTTAGAAGTCCTGTAATCTTAAGATAATAGGATCACTTCAACTTCTTCTATCTTATCTCCAAGATAGGATAGGACTCTATAATAAATGGGTCACCGGGTGGGCGACCCGATTTGGTCCCGGACCCGGCCCAAATTCCAACAGAAGGTTTTGCCACAAACTTCCGAGGAAAATATTTTAATGGTGGTTGTTCAATTAAATGGATTTTTGAAAAATCCAAAAATAACATGGAACCTATTTGGAGCTGAATGGTGTGAAAGTAATCAAGTCACTTTAGAAAGGACTTGACTACGGGTACAGAAGATGGAGTGCACAGAAAATGTACGACGACTTTTAGGGCCCATTTTTGGATCCCACATGAATAATCCGAACCGTTAAATAATTTCAAAATAATTTTTCCTATAGCCTTGTAAAAAACCAGCTCAATTGGATAAGCCTAACTGGTTGATCCAAAACTCCAAGTTTTCACTCACAACTATTACGAATGAAAACTTGGAGTTTTGGATCGACCAGTTAAGCGTATCCAATTGAGCTGATTTTTTGCAAAGCCATAGGAAAAATTATTTTAAAATTATTCAACGGTTCAGATTATCCGTGTGGGACCCAAAAGTGGGCCCAAAACCCGTTGTGCACTCCATCCTGTGTACCAGTAGGTTTTCCGGAAATTCCCTGAAGGGTTTTAAAGGGTGCAAAAGGTTCACAAACTGCAGAGCATTACTTTATTTTACAACTAGCGTGGAAGCACAAAAATTGAAAAATCCTATTTTGCTAGCAGTCGAATAATCATGCAATAATAGGAATTAAAAATAAACGAAGAAACGATAAACACGCGATATACGTGGAAAACCCCGAATAGGGTAAAAACCACGGGAAGGAATCAAAACACTAAAAATACCATTGTGCGATTACAATCGACCTATACTTACAATTGAAAATCCTCTCAATTGACCCAAGACCCGATTGCCGAATCCACGTTCATCGCACCAAGTGTTTGATTGCCGCAAGCCTTGAATCCTCAAGCCTTCCGAGATACTTCCAGAAATCCACCGGAAGAACGATTGAATCAAAGGTTGAATAAGATCTTGGAGTATTTGATTTGGTTGCTCAAAACTTCATGCAAGAACTCCAAGCCATACCACAAAGATGCAACACGTAGCCTTGTCTCTCTCCTTGCTTCTTAATGTCAAAAATCGGCTACTGAAGATGTGTGGAACGAAACCCTAGCTGCTGCCCTTTTATTAGGGCTGCTCAAAAAAACCGGTGAACCGTGAATCCGGTCCGGACCGAACCGATCCGTACCTTTTGGATTTTAACCGTGGATTAATGGTCCGGACACGGATTCAAAAAATAAAAAACCGTGACTTTTGGATCGGACACGGATTTTGATTTTGAAACCGTGGATTAACCGATCCGGACCGTGAGATTTTTATTATATATAATTTTATCACTTTTATAATTATAGTTATATAGATATTGTTAATTTAGCAGACTTACGGTTTGGTTGTACTGTTGTAGGAGTTATGGTGCGAATATTATTATCTCTATAAAATCTAGGGGGTAAAGTGTTATAAGTGCTACTACATATACTCTCTATTTGTGAGTGAACTGAAAGTAACTATCTGCTATTGTCTTTGTGAGTGAACCGAAAGTAACTATCTGCTATCTTTTGTGGTAATATAAGTTTGTGCCTTTGTTTGTTCAGTTATATAACTATTTGCCTTACTGCTTTTGTTGTTTTTTTATTGGGATTTCCAACTTTGAACTTTCTATTTAGTGCATTTGCTACTTGCTAGTGCCTTACTGCATTTGTTTGTTGTTTTTTCCGAATAAGTTGAAAATCCGCGGATTAATCCGGAACCGATCCATGACTCGCGGTTCGGATTGGAACCGAACCGTAAGACTTTGGATCGGACACGGATTGTATTTTCAAAAAACCATGACTCGCGGATTAGGATTGGATTCATGCCAATCCGGACCGATCCGGACCGTGAGCACCCCTACCTTTTATAGGATGTTTTGATCGCCTGCTTGAGCACATTCAAGTTGCTCGAGCACTTTCTTGACAGCCTACTTGCTGGACCGAGGCATGAAAGTGCTTGAGCATTAAGCTAGAATGTTGCCAACAGCCAATGTGCTTGACACGAGAAAAAATGTGCTTGAGCACCATTACAAAGACAACATGATTCCTTCCACATCCTAAACAGACGCATCTAGAATATTGAACATAAAGAGTACAACTCGATAGTGTGTCATGGAATTGCCAACCAAAAAAGGAGCTCATCCTATGGAGCTTACAATCTCCCCCTTTGGCACTTCCATGACAAAACAAAAAACACACTATTCATTAAAAGAAAACCAAACCCCTAATAGTGTGAAGGCGTCCGTCCTGTGAAGCTGCAAAACAAACACTAGAAAAACACATGGCAGAAAACTTCTCCCCCTTTTTGTCACGGAAGGACAAAGGTAGGAAAAACAAACAGTGAATATAAGCCAGAAACAAGTGCGAGATGAGAATAGAAATAGCACAAATATGAGAGAGCTAAACAGTACTTAAATTGCCAAAACTCAACTGTCAGAAAGTCATAAGCATCAAACCACTATCCAAAAATACCAACTAACCACAATGCCAAACGCCACATACGGCAACCATATAACTAAACAAATGAGCATTGTTCGACAGACGCACAAAATTGAGAACAAATCCATTGAAACCCATTGAACCAAAATGTTCTAAGAATGAAAAATAAAAAAAGAAAGAACTAACCGAATATGGAAAACCGCAAGGCACGATCAAAGGATGAAGATGCAAGAATTAGAAGAGAGCCCTAATGGGCGGCACAGTTGTCCGAAGAATAAGCAGTAAAAAATGAGGCTCATACAATATCACAAGATTGAGCAATGCATGAGTAAATTTGTATTAAACCCATCGTGAGTGAATTTTGGGGATAAGTTGCAGCATGCACTATGAATCTGTGACAAGGTGCGTGTGTGACACGTCATAGGAAATTAGGACTATTATCCGAGTAGTAAAAAATTCTCATGGATCCTTGGACTATCAAGTACTCTCCCCCTCACGAAGTCAAACCAGGCACTCATCGATACAAATGTTGTGCCATCGAAAATAAACAACTCCCCCTCAACTTAACAATTAATATTTGATAGAATTTCATAGTCGTGTTTTCGCTTTTACCCCATTGCTGTTTGACGCGAATATTGGGAGTAAGAGTACCTCATACCCAATGCCCGGTTACTAAGCGAATGGTCCAATCACGAATGCTTTCACAAAGTCTATCCATCTTTTGACGCGAACACTCAGAGGGAGAGTACCTCACCCCGATTGCCCGGTTACTCAATGAACGCCCGGATAAGCATATATACAGATACTTTTGTTTTTTCATCAGTACTCCCCCTTTTTTTTCTCTCTCTCTCTCTCTCTCTCTCTCTCTCTCTCTCTTTTTTTTTTAGCTGCACTTAATGAGCCATTGTATCCAAAAAATTAGGCCAAAAAAATGGTCAATCGCCAAGAGAAAGGACAAGATATAACCAGGTGCATGAGAATTCACTTTCCTCTCTATGTAATCTTACTAACCTTGACGTGCAGGGGTGGTGATCACAGAGTCATAAGGCATGCTACAACGAATTACCTAATGCATCTCATGAGTGGAGTTAACAAAACTTGTGCATGCATTCCCGAAGATGTGCATTTGTGTGAGTCTCATGGCTGACTACTCATCCTCAAAAAGCATGATAAGCCCAAATTTTTTCATATATGAATGTTTTTGTATTTTGTTTATTATGAGCAAAATTAAAAGCATCGACACAAAAAAAATACATTAAAGAAATAAAATAACCAAAACACTACTAAGGCACTCCAAAGAGACTTAATCAACGAGGCATACCCCGACCAAACTTATCGCCAGACATATGATATGAGCAATCACGATTAAAATTCCACATGTGAGAGTTTCTAGCATTTAACGCCGTTTGAGTAACAAAACAATGCAAATCACACTTCTTGACCCATATGGATCGAGTCCTGACTTGAGATGTCTTAATTTGATTGTTAGGTTCAAAAGTAGGTCTTGAGCTTCTCACTATCATGTTTCTATCATTATCATAGTTCACGTGATTAACCAAAGATTTATGTGTGTTGTGATGCTTGGAGACACTTTTTCGAGACAAACATGATTATGATCAACACGGGGGTAGCCGTGAAGTTTGAAACAATTAGGTCTAATATGACCTTTTACTTGGCAATAATGGCATGTAGGAATGAATTTAACATAATTACCCCTTTTAACATCATGAGCCTTTTCAATCACATCATCGATAGTATTTATAGTGTGGAATTTCGATATTACCTTTTTGATTGCAAGTCATTCGCCTTACCTTCGAGTACTTTTGAGGATGAAGCTTCATAAAATCCAAGCCCTGTTTTGTCACTCGGTCTTTGTCTTTGTATGCTGAGAATGTCATCCAGTATCTTGGACCCTGTATTTAACCGCTCAAATAGAATATTAGCATTATCAATTTCAATATTTAACATTTTTATTTTCCCTTCCGAGGTGGTGTTTAAATCAGTTAAGACCTTGTTCTTTTCTCGAAGACTCTCAACCTCATTATTCAGCTTTTCTTTCTCAAAGAGTGACACTGCTCAATGACCCTTGTAGCTCTTCAACTTGCTTTTTAACTATCATTAATTCTATGTTAGAATTTTTATATTTTTCAGCTAATTTCAAATTAGTCTCACTAATCTTCACACTCTCTTTATAAAGCATATCATAAGACTCTTTCAACTCATCAAAACTCAAAACCTCATCACTTTCTTCTTCCTCACTCTCATCAGAGGATTCCTACTCACTAAAGTTTGATTGTAAAGACGCCCCAAAAGCGATAAAGTTTGTGTTATCGACATGGTCTTCCTCAGAATTGTCAGATTCACTGTCGTCATCCCAAGTTATATTGGCCTTAAAATTAGTCTTTTTCTTTAATTTGTTAATACATTCATGCGCTAAGTGACCATACCCTTGACACTCATAACACTTTGGCCCTTCAAGAGATCTTTTGACACTTGTTTTCCTTTTTCCAGAAAGACCCTCATGTTTTTTCTTTTATATTAGACTTTTTGTTACTAAAATCATTACGAATGGCTTTCTTCTTGAAAAACTTTTTAAAATTTTCTGTAAATAAACTCATTGCTTCTAGGTCATAATCATTATCACTTCCTGAATCTCTATTTTCACTTTGAGAACTAGAAAAAGCAATCGGCTTAGCCGAAGGTTTAGAATTTATTTTCTGAGACTCAGGTTGTATCATATCAGCTTCATAAGTCTGGAGGAGACCTACCACTTCTTCAACAGATTTTTCTTTGAGTTTACGTTTGCCCTCAAGCATAGTGACTTTTGTTTTAAAACGTTCTGGCAAGGATCTCAAAATTTTCTTAATAACTCTAAAAGGAGGGATAGGTTCACTGAGGGTTTCGCAACTATTAACAATAGAGATCAATTTAGAGTAGAATTGATTAAATGTTTCATCTTCTTGCATTCTAATAACCTCAAATTCGGTTGTAAGCCTTTGCAATTTGGATTGTTTGACAACATCAGTACCCTCATGACAAGTGACTAAAATATCCCATGCTTCCTTTGCTATTTTAGCTTGGCTATCTTACGGTGTTCATTCACATCCACCGCACTAAATAAAATATCCAAGGCTCTATTATTTGCTTGTAATTGTGCCTTTTTTGGCGATGATAACTCGGAACTAGGTTTGGGTACCGCTTGATTATTCACTGTAGTGATGAGGGTACGTATAACCATTAACACACGACTTCCAAATTTCTTCGTCTCACTGATCTCATAATGACTTTTATTATTCGGATTTCCAATAATCAAAATTCTCACTATCCAAAATCGGTACACGACTAGATAAATGATACATGTTTGTGTGCGTGTTCATCTTAACTGAGGATCCACTCTAGGAATAAACCTTAATATAACGAGCGACCCGCTCTGATACCAATTGAAAAATCCTATTTTGCTAGCAGTCGAATAATCATGCAATAATAGGAATTAAAAATAAACGAAGAAACGATAAACACGCGATATACGTGGAAAACCCCGAATAGGGTAAAAACCACGGGAAGGAATCAAAACACTAAAAATACCATTGTGTGATTACAATCGACCTATACTTACAATTGAAAATCCTCTCAATTGACCCAAGACCCGATTGCCGAATCCACGTTCATCGCACCAAGTGTTTGATTGCCGCAAGCCTTGAATCCTCAAGCCTTCCGAGATACTTCCAGAAATCCACCGGAAGAACGATTGAATCAAAGGTTGAATAAGATCTTGGAGTATTTGATTTGGTTGCTCAAAACTTCATGCAAGAACTCCAAGCCATACCACAAAGATGCAACACGTAGCCTTGTCTCTCTCCTTGCTTCTTAATGTCAAAAATCGGCTACTGAAGATGTGTGGAACGAAACCCTAGCTGCTGCCCTTTTATAGGATGTTTTGATCGCCTGCTTGAGCACATTCAAGTTGCTTGAGCACTTTCTTGACAGCCTACTTGCTGGACCGAGGCATGAAAGTGCTTGAGCATTAAGCTAGAATGTTGCCAACAGCCAATGTGCTTGACACGAGAAAAAATGTGCTTGAGCACCATTACAAAGACAACATGATTCCTTCCACATCCTAAACAGACGCATCTAGAATATTGAACATAAAGAGTACAACTCGATAGTGTGTCATGGAATTGCCAACCGAAAAAGGAGCTCAGCCTATGGAGCTTACAAAAAATAAAGAGATAGCAAACCAAGGTTGTGAATCTCGTACCGTACCGGCCGGTACGTACCGGATTTGTATGAAAACGGTAACCAAACCTTATAATACCGTCCCGTTCCCAATTCCGGCCAATACCGGCAGGTTCCGGTCTTTCCGGACGGTACCAAGGTACCGGCCATTCCGGCCGAGAAATTGCAGATGGCACTTTCGTAATTTTTTCGAAAAAAACTTCATATAAAACCTCACTTCTCACGTTTTCCCCTTTCTCCTGTAAACCCTACTGCTGCTATACATATTACGCTCCCCTAAAAAAAACATGGCTGCTGATCTGCCACCTCTCCGGTGAGTTTGATCCTCTCCGGCAACCCAACTATCTATCACAGCAGGAAAAATCTGATTTGTTTGTTGATTTTTTCTCCGTGGGATTTGTGTGTGTGTTGGGTCGTATCTGCAACACCATTAACAGTGTGTGCTTATATTCTTGTAGAATCGGAAACTGGCGTTGATGATTTGGGTTTCTCTAAGTGGATTGAGCAGATTCAAGGAAAACCAGGTTTGTGAGATTTTGGGCCGAAACCCCATGGTTATGTGGTCCACTGGTCGTGCTGTCCTCACTTCCCAAATTATTAGTCAGTAGTAATTTATTTTCTTTAATTTAGTTCATTGGAATTCTCTTTTGGGATCAAATTCGTTGACATAATACTGGTAGCTTTCATATGCCTGCTGTGATAGATAGTTGGGGATGTATTGGGGATATATTACGACAAGATTGTGCCTTGCTTGGTAGAATATTTATACGCTCACAGGGTGTTTGATGAAATGTCTAAATGTACCCATTCATCATTTTCCCCAAATTTAATGGTTTGGGGTTGTTAATTGTGATCAAGTCTGCCTCTTTACGACAAGATTTAGCCTTGCTTGAAACGTTTATTTGTTAGTTTGAAGGCCATTTTATAATATTTGTTGTCTAATTATAGTCCATGGATGATATAATTAACTACAAAAAAAAGGTGATACTAGGAAATTTTTTGATTATATATATATATATATATATATAAACATATATACAGGTAGTCTCGCTAAATCCGAAACGGTACCGGTACCGGTACCGTACCGTACCAGTTAAGAAAACCGGTACCCTATCCGGTACGAGATTCAGAACCTTGTAGCAAACAGAGGGGATATCCATCAAAAAGTGACCCACATCGATGGAATGGGAGATCTCAGGGTGGTCCCAGTAGGGTACATCCGGACCGTCCATCTCCACAATCAATAGTTCAGTTTCAATTGTTACTTAGACCGCTAAAAATTAAGCTCTGCTAAAAGTGTATTTCCACTCTGAACCATTGTTTACGGAGATGAACGATCCGGATGTGCCTTACAAAAAACTGCCATACAGAACCCCCGGGTCCCATATCAACACCATACTTTGATACCTAATACAGTTTTGTTGTGCCGCTACCTAGTACTTGTTAGATATTAATTAATCAAAAGATGAGATGAGAATAGGCTAAATATCAAAAAAGTTCATGTGATATCCCAACTCCAAGTCCCACGTCGGGGACTTGTGAAAAATATGAATAATACAGTATATAAGAAAAAACATAACAGCTAGGGTAAAATTTTATGAGCTACGTTGTTAGGATAAGAGTTAGTAAATAAGTTGGCGGGGTCGCTACAAGTGGTATCAAAGCACAACCGCAGGCTATATGGTGGGGGGCACTTTTAGAATCTGTATGAACCACCTCTTGAATTCTGGAGTTGGAGCAAAGTGCTATGCAGAACTAAATGCCACACCATGGCCATCGGGGGAAGGTTGTTGAGCCAATGCAACAGGGACGTTGCATCATAAGATGGGAAGATTGTGATATCCCAATTCCAAGTCCCACATCAGGACTTATGGAAAATATGAATACTCCTTCCGTTTCAAATTGCTTATCACTCATATTATTTTGGAATGTTCCAAATTGTTAGTCCCTTTTGAAAAGTCTCAAAAATATTTATTCAATTTCCCAAAATAATCCCTTTACCAACAACAATAATTTCATTCAAAGTTGAAATATAAGGGCATTGTTGAAAATTAATGAACCTGTTTAATGTGAATGCATTTATTGATTGCAGTTATTGCGTGTATTCTTAAAAAATTGGAATTCCCAAAAATGACCAACAATTTAGAACAGATGGAGTAATATATAAGGAAACTCAAGCAGCTACTGTATAACTTTGAGGTTAATTTTTTGAGCCACGTAGTTAAACTAAGGGTTAACTAATCAGTTGGCACGGGTCGAGAAAATCAATCATTTTTCAGGACACGGATACTATTTTAATTTGGAAATCAATACTAGTAGCATCCATACTTCAGTTTAATCTCTCACACCTAAGATGCTACTGAAAAAAATCAGCACACCGGCTAAAAAACAAATATGAACAAAGAAAGTGCGAAAATCACTACCCATAAATTTAAGTATAATCTAAGATGAATGTAATTGATATCATTACATGACCCTCTCTATATTTAAATCCCCATAAAGCCTTCAAAACTTTCCAAGTCTACTACAAGAAATGGATACAACTTAACAGGGCCTTTGGTACATTCACACAAGAAAAAACACTAATAAGAGAGAGAGAGAGAGAGAGAGAGAGAGAGAGAGAGGATAAAACAGAGGAAATGATCAAGAACAAAGGAATCTAAAACAAGACATAACAACCGACGAACTTATTCACCTCACTCTCTTCTGTCAATACCAGTGTACCACATGCACTTCTTACAACGGGAGAAGGCCTCTACCGTTGGCATAGACGGGCATTGCTAACCACTGCCAGTTGATCCAACGTATTGCTCGAAAACGGAGGAGAACCATTCTCCGTTGGACCCAACTCCAGAGCAGTTGAATTATGGAGCACGACATCTCCCGGTTGAATGAC
>CM029281.1:15267786-15340212 GCA_016920895.1 Vaccinium myrtillus | reverse complement strand
ACTTGCATCATAGCTAATGGAATGCTTCCAGCTATGTTTGCACCACCGAAGCGCGAAATCACATGCGAACACTAGAACCAAAGGAAAAGGCAAAAGCATACAATCGGATGAAACAGAGCATAAAAACAGAATAGGAAAGGAAATCTAATGAAACAAATTAAGTCACACCCTTAATCTACGAATGTCATCCAAAACATTCTCCGAGTCCTGAATAATGTTGGTGCCAAAACTCAAATGCACAAAAGGAAGGTTTGTACGATGCACATGGCACAAGCTTTTTGTGCACTGGAGTTTTGGCGCCAACAAAAACGGTTTTGGCATTATCATTTTCTAAAATAAGGGGAAAGGATCAATTTAACCCTTGGACATTAAAAGAAATTGCTTTATCATGAGATTTGTAGAATTTTTATTCCAGTGTTGCTATGTTCAAATTTTGGATTACCTTGAGAAAGTAAAGGGTTTAAAAGGTCCTAAATCCTATGTTCAATTAACAAACAATGGGGGAGGTTTTGAGGGTCAAAAGGGTTTAATGGTACATGTGTGAAGTTCTCTCAAGCACCATTTTCATTAGTCAAAAAATGACTCCAACTCTATGTAGTTAGCGTTGATTAAATTATAATTGGTATGTTTGTGTTTGTCCACGTGGGTAGTGTATCTATCATTTGCTACACACAGAAAAAGCAAAAAAGAAATTAAAGTATGCATAGGCAATTTAAAACGTTTAGTGAGTCAAACTCACTACAAGGTGTAGTGGGCAATGGTGGCCGTTCGATGTGATAATCAATGGTCCAATTTTAAAATAAATTCTTCTATATAAGAATAGTCTCTTACATAGAAAAGTTCTATTTTATATCTGAACCACTGATTGCCGAATCTAACGGCCACTATTACTCACTATACCCTGTAGTGAATGCCCTCACTACAGGGTCCAGTTCCGTTTAAAAGGCCATCCCTGCTCATGGGGACGGATACAAGAATCTTAATCTTAGGTGGGTGGAATATAAGCAATTAAAATTTTGTATTAAAAATATCAAATTCGGGAGATCGAACTCCTACGTTATTTTGATTTTTTTAATAACTAGAATTATAATTCTATCTTCTTTATTTAACTGAATAATAATTCTTAGGATCTATGTTTTTGTTTTCAAACTTGAGGTGGGCAGTCGCCCACATCCAGTCAGCCCATATATCAAGCAATTTTTCAGTGCCGAGCAGGTACCATGTGGTACTAGAGGTGTTAAACGGGTCGGGCTGGCACGGGCAGGGCACGTTTAAATGTGGCACGGCACAGCATGAGCACGGTTTTAGATGGGCACAGCACGGGCATGGCATGGAACTGGGTCGGTTACGGCACGGCACGGTCTATATGGGCACGACAAGGGCATGGCACGGAAGTGCGCTAAACGCGGCACGGCCTAAGGCATGACACAACAAATACTAATTTTTAATGTACCAAAAATAATAATTTGTAATGATGAATTTTCTAATTATATGTTATACAGTTTTTAATAAGTCAATATAAATATTTTGTGAATCTCAATAAGCCGAAACTTGGTTGGATTATAGAGAAAAAAAAATGAATTGTATGTTATATTTTTTTTAACAAGTCAATATAGCTATAGTTATTTAGATATACAATTTTTTTTTTATGAAACTTGGCTAGATTACACAAAAAAAATCGACGAAACTCATAGATGGGCCGGCCCGGCACAACACGGACAATTACAAAATGGAACTGCACGATTAAGTAAACAGGCCAGCACAGCATGACACGATTAAGAAACGGCATGCCGCGGCACGGCCTGGTTTAGTAAACGGCCCAGCACGGCACGAAGCACGGTTGACACGAAATTAAATGGGTCATGCTGGCACGTCACGGCCCCTTTGACACCTCTACGTGGTACCCATGAGCACGATCTAGGCCGCCCATTTCGATTTTAGACGGTTGGGATTATGGAGAGAAAGAGGAGACAGAAAGAGAAGAGAGAGGAGGAGAGAGAGGGTTTTGATCTTGGCCGTCCAATGCACTTTTGGACGGCCCAAATGCAATGTTCGGGAACCATGTAGGCTCTGTCAAGTGGTACCCATTCCGTACCCAAAAAGTTTTCCCATATATCCGTCACTTCCTGCACATAGGAAGAGTTGCTAATGTTGTACAGGATCAAAAGTCTTATGAAGCTGTTTTACCTAGATCCCTCTAAGGGCTCAAAAGGTGGTTGAAAAGGTTCAATTTTTGTTCGGTCGGTTGATTTATATTTCCCAACTAAAAGCGTATGAATCTAGAAAACCGCGTGACCAAATGGGTCTTTACCTTACCCCATCGGACGTCAGTATTTAGTGTACACCAAATGTAAATCTAATGCGTGGGATCTTGAGATGGGTACACATAAATGATCGAAGTTGTTTAATTTTGTTCACAACATATTTTTAAGAGTCCTTCCAAAAAAAATCAGCTCATTCGGATATCAGTTAGCATGTGATCAATTTTCATCTCTGAATCCATGGGGACAAAAATTGACTGAATTAATTAAGCTCGTACCAATATTCGAATGAACTTTTTTTTATAGGAACCCTAAAAACAATGTTTTGAACAGCATCGACCAATAGTGTGAGGCCTAGAAATGGGTCCACGAAATCAGATGTACAAAATGGTGTACCCATAGTTTGGCTCTTAACCTTGTTTTAGTGTCGGAGCAACATAAATCATATACTTCGATATGGACCATGGGGCCTGCTGTGCCTACGAAAGGGCTGGTTTATGTGTTGCCTCGGGTTTTATTTTCCTCACTTTTTAGTGTGTGTTTACCTTCAAGATTTTAAACAGGTGGATGGGGGGTCCTGAGTGGTGCCTCTTCTAAGTTATGGTAACCTAAAACTCTTGACCATTTATTAAAGGGGTCCGGTCCGTTTTTTGGAAGGACATAGTAAAGGTGTCTTTACTTCAATAAGGACATCAACTTTTTCTTTAATGTCAAAATGACAAATCACCTACACATTCTAAAAATGCCTCCACTAGTCAATGAAAGTGCATAAACCCTCAAACCTAATGAAAGTGCCTAAACCTAAATCCCAGGGTACCTTATGAAAGTACCTAAGAGCCTAGGGTACCCTATGAAAGTGCCTAAAACCCTAGGATACCCTGTGAAAGTGCCTAAACCACTAAACCCCATAATTGGAAAGTGCACCATAAACCTAAACCTTAGGGTACCCTATTAAAGTGTCTAAAATACTAGGGTACCCTATGAAAGTACCTAAATAGCTAAAACCCTATAATGGAAAGTGCACCCTAAGTGCCTAAACCCAAAATGCCTAACCTACTATACCTTACCCCAAAGAGCCTAACCCCCGTAAAATTGAACCTCAAAATTGAACACGATACCAAAATTATGGAAACAAAATAAATTTTGTCCCACCCGCCCAAAACCCATGCATGAGAGAGAGAGAGAGAGAGAGAGAGAAAAAGTGAAAGTGACCTAGGAAAAGTGTCGCTTTCAAGGGTTGAAATTGGGTTACCAATCAATCGACCACTGTATGACGTATGAGAGAGAAAATAATTGGAATTGCTGATTGGGTGGTGGTGTCGTATACCACATGCGCGCAAGTGGAGCAGCCGGCATTCTTTGTGTAATTTTTTTTCATCATTTAGGGTATTTTTGTCTAATATTGTCCTTGAACCCTAAAAAATTTCACATTAATGTATTGGAGGCATTAAAATAAGTTATGCTGGACTAAACAGCATTTAAAGCCCCAAACTTGTCCTTTAGGCCAATTTTCTGTTATTAAAGATGTAAGATGTGTCCCCCCGAACATATGGAGCTGAATGGTGTGAAAGTAAATCACTTTAGAAATTCCCTTACTGAAGGGTTTTAAAGGGTGCAAGAGGGTCACAAACTACGGAGCATTACTTGCATGGAAGCTCAAAAATAAAGAGAGAGCAAACAGAGGAGGGGATATCCATCAAAAAGTGACCCACATCAATGGAATGGGAGATCTCTAGGGCGGTCATGTTAGGCACATCTGGACCGTCCATCTCCGTAATTGATAATTCAGATTCGTTTGTTACTTTGACCGCTATAAGTGAAACTCTTATTGCTAAAAGTGCATTTGCGATCTGAACCATTGTGTGCAAAGATGGACAATCTAGATATGCCTTACAAGGAACCTCCATACAGGACCCCCGAGTCCCATATCAACACCATACTTATTTACATATCAAACAACACTCATACTCGTATTCTCATGGTACTCAATTGGCAAGTAAAAATATGTTTGCATTAATATTCAATGTCCTAAAAATCTCTCGTCGTTGTTAGTTGGGTGAAAAAGGGGGTGCTTACGGTCCCTGTCCCCTTTTTCACTTGCCTAATCTAAACAGTGGACCACCTAGCGCCTAGTGGTGGAGTGGTGATTGGAAGGTGGTGGCGGGGTGGCGGTGGCGGTGTAACAGTGGCATTGGAGTAATGGTGGTGGTGGAATGATGGTGAGTTGTGGTGGCAGTAGAGTAATAGCGGTGTAGTGGTGGTGGTGTAGTGGTGGTGGTGTGATGGTTGTGGCGTGGTAGTGGTAGTGGTAGTGGTGGTGGTGTAGTGGTGGTGGTGTGATGGTTGTGGCGTGGTAGTGGTAGTGGTAGTGGTAGTGGTAGTGGTAGTGGTGGTGGTAGGCTGGGTGGAGTGCTAGTATTGGTGGTGGTACGTGATGGTAGTGGAGTGATGGCGGTGGCATTGCAATAATGGTGGTGGTATATGAGTAATGGTGATAGTGGTGGCGGTGTGGGTGGTGGCAATTAATGGTGGTGGTATATGAGTAATGGTGATAGTGGTGGCGGTGTGGCAGTGGTGGTGGTAGTTGTGGTGGTAGCGACGTGGCGGCGGTGGTGCACTGGTGGTGGTTGTGGTGGTGGTGGCGGCGGTGTGACAATGGTGATAGTGGTGGTGGCTTGGTAGTTGTGGTGGTGGTGGTAGTGGCAGCGGTCGTGGTGGTGACAGCGGCGTCGGTAGTGTGATGGTTGATTGTAAGCATATAAGAATTCAGCCAGAATTAAGTAGCTAAAAACTACTTAATTTTTATCAATTTTTTAGCCTACATTTTAAGTAGCACTTAATTTGTTAAGTAACATAAAATGTGGTTATCAAACCTACTTAATCACTTATTAATTAATTGATTCAGTTTTAAGTGCTGAATCTGTGTTATCAAACAAAGCCTTAATCTGGACATTTATTTTTAGTTAATTGATTTTTTCACTCCCAAATTAATATCCATACTATTTTTTGTCTTTTAATGAAATTTTTAAGTGTCAAAATTTCACTGAGAGACAAAAAGAGTGTGTGGATATCAATTTGGGAGGTGTGAAAATCAGTCTCTTATTGTTAATTCAGCGTCGTGCCCTAAAAAATCTCCCATTAAACTTCTTCCAGTATATAAATTTAGCACTTGAGATTCACCTCAGGACATTAGGCTCAAACACTTAAAGTCTCCCTTCAAAGTTCTGGGATTTAGGAGTTTGCTCCCTCCCAAGTTCTTAAATTAAAAATCTCTAACGTGCTATCAATATTGTCAATATTTCAATATTTATTTTAAAATAAATTGTCAAAGGTTCTCGTGGCATTAAGCCGATGATAGTCCATTGTGTCAATATTGAAATCATGAGTTTGAATCTCTCACAACATCGAATGTGACGGTAGTTAATTTATAGGGGTTGTATTCGATTGCAATGAGTTTTAGAGTTCATAAAGTTCCTTTCCTTGAAGTTTACTAACCGGAAAGGTAGAAAGGGACATATTTCCCAATGTATAAACTTATAAACATCCGTTACCTAGTCACCATGCTTAAAAAACAAGTAGCGATTCAAAATACTACATATTTCTTGAAATCAGCAATAAACGGGAGCCTTTGAATTCAATTCTAGTTTAAAATTGTAAGTATTTATATTTAGTTTTTTATTTAACCCCGAAAAGGAAAATTATTGAAGACTCGATAAAGGTATGATAAGAAGGGTTAGAGCTACATGCATCATAGCTAATAGAATGCTTCCAACTATGTTTGCACCCAAACCAAAGCGCAAAATCGTGGAAACTAGAACCAAAAGAAAAGGCTAAAGCATACAATCGGATGAAACAGAGCATAAAAACAGAATAGGAAAGGAAATCCAATGATACAAATTAAGTCACACTCTTAATCTACGAATGTCGTCCAAACAATTCTTCTAGTCCTCAACAGTGTAAACACTGATGTCAAACTTTAAGCCAGAAGACTACGAGGGTGTTTTTAAAATAAACTAGCTTTTTGCGGTTTTTTATTTGATGTATTAGGAGAGAATGACATGTCTTGATTTTTGTGAAAAACTGATTTTTTGTCACCGGAAAACCCCCATTAGAGTAGTCTTCTGGCTTAAGCAAAGTTTGACATCGGTGTTTACACTATTAATAAGATAGTGACTTAGCAAATAATTTAAAAAAATTGTCAAACCGTTTTTGTTAGTGTCAAAACTCCAGTGCACAAAAGGTTTGTACACCGTACATGGTACAAGCCTTTTGTGCACTGAAATTTTGGCACCAACCAAAACGGTTTTGGCAATATCATTTTCCAAAAAAAAAGGGAAAGTATCCAGTGCCGGCCCCGAGGTTTGGGTTGCCCAAGCCCGACCTCATGCTTGGTTGCCCACTTACTTTTATAAGTCATAAAAAAAAAAAAGGCATAGCAGTAAAAAAAAGAAAAAGAAAAAAAAGTCAATGTCACATATTGCTTTTATAGCTTGAATTACATAAAAAAAAATCAAATTCAAAATAAAACTCCACTTATAGTGCTTCTGATTTAAAGAAAATAACTTTTTCTTACATTTTTTAAGCAAATTCTTCTTGGTTTGGTGCAAAATACAAGTGTAGTATAAGCTGTAATGGGGTTGCTACGATATATAAACAGGAAGGCTACCATGGAAATGTTAAGTATTTTTTGTTGTATATTGTGCGTACTTTTGGGGTGTGTTACGCTTATTTTATGTTATCTATGAAGAGATGTACGTTGAAAGTATATCGTACAAATAGTTTTGGAAAATGATACACACATTTTTATTTTTTTTTGGGAATGCAGATTTTTAGGGTATTAATTATCAAAAAATACGTTGAAGTTACGTATAGGGGTGTACCAAAAGAAATCTTTTTCGTACTCAAAGATGAAATGGGAGTTACCTAGGCGTTTGTGTGTGAGGGGCAATATGATCTAATTAGTTAAAGTGAGATGGAGGACATTGTCATTTAAAACATCTGAAGGGAAGTTCTTGTTGTAGTTAGAAAACTCAGGGGAGGTCAGTGTAATTTACCCAAAACTTTCGTACTCAAAGATGAAATGGGAGTTACCTAGGTGTTTGTGTGTGAGGGGCAATATGATCTAATTGGTTAAAGTGAGATGCAGGACATTGTCATTTAAAATATCTGAAGGGAAGTTCTTGTTGTAGTTAGAAAACTCAGGGGAGGTCAGTGTAATTTACCCAAAACAAAAATATCAAAAATACAGATGGCGTTAGAAGGACTCGAACCTGCCCATTTGTGTATAATAGCATTGCAATGACCACTGTGCTACAGCACTTCCACAAATAGTATGCCCCTCATTAAAATTACATACTATAACATACTACTCAACAAATTTTTTTTTTTTGGTTGCCCTAGCCCGGGGGTTGCCCAAGCCCACGGGCTTGTGGGGCTTACTCCCAGGCCGGCCCTGAAAGTATCAATTTAAGCCTTGGACATTAAAAGAAATTGCTTTATCATGAGATTTGTAGAATTTTGATTCCAGTGTTGCTATTTTCAAATTTTGGATTACCTTGAGGAAGTAAAAGGTTTAAAAGGTCCTAAAGCACCATTTTTATTAGTCAAAGAATGACTCCACTCCTATGTAGTTAGTGTGGAATAAATTAGAATTGGTGTGTTTTTGTTTGTCCACGTGGGTAGTTTTATCATTTGCTACACTCAGAAAAAGCAAAAAAGATTACCAAGGCAATTTAAAAGGTCCTGTCCTGCTCATGGGGACAGATACAGGATTAGGTTGGTGGAATATAAGCAATTAAAATGTTGTATTAAAAAATATTAAATTTGGGAGATCGAACTCCTACGTTATTTTGAATTTTTTAATCGGTAATCCCAGGGGCACAGATGAGAAAGAACCGATTATGTACCGATCGGCTTCGGGGACCCACTTTTGGGTCTCACACAGAAGATCTGAGCCGTTCATTCATCTCAGAATCAAATTCCGAGGGGCCCCCGCGGAGATCAAGTCGATCGGACGTCCCTAAGTGCTCGATATGGGATGATTTTGGATCGAGCACTTAGGGACGTCCGATCGACTTGATCTCTGCGCTGGCCCCCGGAATTTGATTCTGAGATGAATGAACGGCTCAGATCTTCCGTGTGGGACCCAAAAGTGGGTCCCTGAAGCTGATCGGTACATAATCGGTTCATGCTCATCTGTGCGAATAGCAACGTTCTTTTTTAATAAATAAAATTGTAATTTTTATCTCTCTTTTTTAACTGAATTATAATTCTATCTTAGGATCTATGTTTTTGTTTTCAAACTTGAGGTGGGCAGTCGTCCATATCCAGTTTGCCCATATATCGAGCAATTTTTCAATACCGAGCGGGTACCATGTGGTACCCACGTGCGCAATCTGGACCGTCCTCTTCGGTTTTAGACGGTTCGGATTACGGAGAGAGAAACAGGACAGAAAGAAAGGGGAGAGAGAGGAGGAGAGAAAGGGTTTTGATCTCGGCCGTCCAACACACTTTTGGACAGTCCATATACAATGTTCAAGTACCACATAAGCTCGGTCACGTGGTACCCATTTGGTACCCAAAAATTTTTCCCATATATCCGTCACTTCCTGCATAGGAAGAGTTGCTAATGTTGTACAGGATCAAAAGTCTTGCGAAGCTGTTTTACCTTGGTCTTGATAATTTCCGGACAAAAATTCTAAAAAGAAAAAGTTCAGCCAAAACTCCCAATTTAATATTTTCTTAAGAAATTGGATAATGAGTTTTCTGTTTTGATGTTTAGAAAGGAGAACCCAAAAGTAGTGTGGGAAGAGTTTTTTGATTTCTGATTTTGTTTAAGAAAAAAACCTACAAAATGTATTCAGTACATATCTCTCGATCACTACTCTTATTACAATATACATTCTGCACATTTCTCTTAAACACTTTTTTAGATTCCAAATACATCCTGATCAAAATTCCAAAAAACCAAAAAGTTGAAAATGAAAAGTAAAAAATAGCCTCTCAAACACCCCGTGATATGGACTTATCCAATGTAACATGTTTATTTCTTAATGAACAAAAGGTATCAGTTCAAAAAAAAACAAAAACAAAAAAAACAAAAGGTCAACTGCCATGTAATTTAGGGGTTCAAAAGGTGGTTGAAAAGGTTCAATTTTGGTTCTGTTGGGTGCTTTTCTATTTCCCGACGTATGAATATTAAACCGCGTGACAAAATGGGTCTTTGCCTTTCTCCATATGACGTCACTATTTAGTTATTTAGTGTACGCCTAACGTGTGGGACTTTTAGATGGGTTACATAAATGATCGGAGTCTTTTAATTTGTTCACAACATATTTTTAAGAGTATTTCCAAAAAAATCAACTCATTCGGATATCGGTAAGCATTTGATCTATTTTCATATCTAAATCCGCAGGGGCAAAAATTTATTAAATTGATTAAGCTCGTACAGATATTCGAATGAATTTTTTTTTTACAGGAACCCTAAAAATAATTTTTTGAACAGCGTCGATGTGAGACCTAGAAATTGGTCTCATGCAATCAGATGTACAAAATGGTGTACCCATAGTTTGGATATTAACCTTGTTTTAGTGTCGGAGGAACATAAATCATATAGTTCAATATGGACCATGGGGCTTGTTGTGCCTACCACTTATGTCCTTTTCGAGCTCGAAAATATAATCTGAACCGTTCAATCGCTAGAACTAGATCAGAACAAAATTTCTAAAAAAAAATTCACGTTTATCAAACATCAATAGCTTAGTATTGATGGAACCAAATAATTTTGTTGTGCAATTTTTGAAGTGTATTTGTTGTTCATGTACTGAAGATAAAAGTGATTTTCTTGCTAAGTTATCCGATATCCGATTGGGTTGTTTTATACAGGACAATTATTCAAGATCTACAAAGTGAACGGTTTGGAATATGTTTTTCAACTCATGACGTGACACAAATGAAAGGCACAACAAGGCCCCTTGATCCGTTGGATATAAATACTATTGAAATTTGAAGATTATACTCGTTCAATTCTTATCGTTACCGCAAGTGGTGGCTAGCTCATGCGGTAGAGCTCTTGAATGCCCCACACTGCATCCCGAGATCGTCACCTTTATTCATGCAACTTAAGGAGCACATTTTTTCTCGTCAATTCCATAGACAAATATGGAATTTGGAGCTCTATAAAAATGCAATTAAGGTCCTTAGTCTATTTTTGCACCGTCCTTGTGGTACATATCTCATCATTTTAGGAGACTAAAATGATACTACTAATGAAGTAATGATATATACAAGGAGATGAGTTCTAGGGGAGGAAGATGCTGCCTTGCAAAGTGTTGGATTTTTTTTCTTAAATGATTTGGCATGTGATTTTTTGGTGTGAGATTTATATCAAAATCCATCACCAAAGTCTAAAATGGAGAGAATTTTTTTCCTATCGGCAAAAAAAATTGTTAATTCGAACACAAAGTACAACGAGTCAAAAAAAAAAAAAGGCCAAAAACAAGGACTCGGGGGAGGTGCTGTGCACTCCCGTGCCATGCACCGTGTTGTGCGCTTCTCGGCCGTCCAATTATGTTTTGGACGGCTCGGATGTGTTCGGCAATTATAATTTAATTTTGATTTATTTTGGTCGGTAAAAATCAAAACACATTTGAGCCGTCCAAAACACGATCGGACGGTCGAGGAGCGCACAACATGGTGCACGGCACGGGAGTGCACAACACCTCCCCGGTTCCCAAAAACAAGATCATAGAAACTTTTTTCAACCAACTAAGGTGCAGAACAAGACCCATAGCAAGCTTAACCAAAAACCAAGAGGGAAAAGTTGTCAAAAAAGAGAGAATTGTTCTTGCATATTTGAACATTGCCATCAGATCAAGATCACTTCTAATAACTGTGTTTTCAAAAAAAAAAATAGTTGGGTTAACAACCGAACTAATGAGAGCATAAAATTATAATTTTCCATTAAGTAATATGAAAATTTGTCAAATTGATACAAAGAAGAGAGCTACAGAAATATTACATACAGAGAGAGCCTAAGATCTAGATACCATCATACAACACAAACACCAACAGACAGGCCAAATCGGCTAAGTGAAGCCATATCTGCCCACTTATAAATTCGATTTGGGCCATTCTTCTTTCTACACGTAATTTAGTGATATCTTAAGAGATTTGTCGTGGAAACTTGAGATGTCAAAAAAATATATAGGTCAGCTCCTCTCCTTACACAATCTCATCCAAATTTTCACTTTGTTGGCCTCCTTGGTTTTCTGAGACTGGTATTCCGAACCACCGCCAGTTGATCGAGCGTATTACTTGAAAAAGGCGGACAACCATGCTCCGATGGATCCAGCTCCAAAACGCCTCGGATACCGAGCACAACGTCTGCCCATTCGAAAACAGGACGTAGAGAAAATACAGAACAAACGAAACAGAGTTTCGGAAAAGAACAGAGGCCAAGCATACCGACAGAATCGAACCGAACAAACCCATTCCACTGCGGCCCAATTGAGTAGACCTCGGTTGAAGTTCAGCCGCATACGCAAAGCAATACAAGAGCATGCTGAGAAGTGCAACATACATCGTTTATTGGGTTTGTTTGGAATGGACTAACAGTGCCATTCCCCTGATGTTTCAGGTCAAGGAAGTTAAAGAGGGATGAAATCAGAAAGGCGAAAATGGTGTGACGGGGATTGGGCACGGGTTCTTGTTGGAAGATGTTGTAGGATCTTGCGTTGATGAATGCCACGTTGATCCTTCCATTAAAGGTACTTGAGCTTGGTCTGAACATGTTGAGAAATCGTTCAGACTGTGTAAAGAAGATTGGATGAGAACGAGATTGAAGAGATGGGATTATAGATTGAAGTGAATGAGAAGAGAGAAGAGGGAACAGAAAAGGTAGTGGAGAAGAGAAATGTGCATGCCTCAGTTTTTATAGAGTTGGATGGTGAAAATTGCTAGGAAATTGCAGTGGAATCTTTTGAATTGGATTATTATTATAATGGGTTCAAAGGGACGAACTTTGGGGTAAAAGGGTTTTGGCTACTGGTTTGTATTCAGAAATTAATTGGCTTTATTTACATCACAATTTGCACTATATGCGAGGAAGTCGACTCACACTTTGCAGTTTACTCTCTTATTATTCAGGTGAATTTAAAATCTACTTTTATTTTTAGTATTTTATGTACATAGTATGTGTTTCGAATATAATACGTACAAAACTTGTAAAACCCGTAGTTTTGATGTGGATGGAAAAAGGGGAGTAATTGAGGTCCGAGTAATAAGCTAGCCCGAACACCTCTTAACGTTCAACCAAAAAAAAAACGTACAAAAAAGATGGGGTGGTGTGAAGTGTGAACCAATGATTTTGGGAGAAAATGGGTACAAGATGAGAGAAATAAAAGACATACAAATAGATTGATTAACAGAAAGAAATAGAGAGAAAGACTTGTACGCTATCAAGAAATTACTGATTCAAAAAAATTTATTAACGCTGAGAATCTAACACTTCATTTTTTTCAAGCAAATGGTAAACTTTTCAAATCGCTATCAATCTCCGATATACCTGATTTTGTGCACAAACAATTTAAATATCAAGACGTACGAAATGAACGGTCAGTATCGTCAAAAGAAGTTGTGGAATCATGCTATTAGATGGTGCGTTGATAAGTATTTATACAATTATGCTATAGAGATGGGAGACGGGGTCATACGGTTCAATTGGCTTCATTGATGTGTTATGGCTTGTGGGTTGGGAACTTGGGATATCGTTTGTCCTAATTGAGGTGATTTTGGGTTGAAGGGAATCACAGAAATTGTGAAACATTGTTGCTTTTTAATTCTGTTGTTTGACAAAATGGTTGTTTTGACTGGGTGGCATCCGACATCTTAAACATGCCAGCTTTTCGTCCCTTTGAGCCCTTTGAAACATAAGAAAGTGATGCCCTAAACCTCAATAGATTTTAGAAGTTTTATTGAGCTGCTAAGGATTGCACTTGCAGAGAGGACTTGGATTCGTTTCCCTTCATTTCTCAATCCACCCAAGGATGAGCAGAGACATAGTACTTCTGCTCTGGACGGAAAGTCGGAACCACTACACATGGCGAATCCAAAAAATTTTTAAAATACTTTTTTTTTTTGATAGATGATTTTCTTTTTAGATAGATATTTCACATATTCACAGGAAATTGTTTTTTTGTCTATAGAAAACTAGAGGTTTTTTTTTGTCCTTGACGGCAATTGTATTCAATTATATTCCGTTTTCTTATTTTCCTCTCTCGACTCCATTCCTGCTTTTTAATTTGTCAATCCAAAAAATTTGTGCCATTTTGTGGATTAAAAAAATACTTTCGTTCTTTTTTGATAGATGATTTTCTTTTTAGATAGATATTTGAGACTTCTATTTCACATATTTTTTGTGGATCCCACATCATTTCAACCAATTAGGGTGAGGGTTTTGTTCACCCTCTTTCGGTGAGAGTGAACAAAATTTTTTTCTAACTAATGTTATTTGGGATTTTGAGTTCTAAGTTCATGGTAGCGTATATTTGCTGTCGGAAATTGTATTCAATTATATTCCGTTTTTAATTATTTTCCATGTATGAAAGCTACTAGCTACTTTTTAATTTGTCACTGAAATACCAAATTCTGGCCCATTGTCTAGCTGATTGGGCTCTGCCGCTTTAGCAACATGTTCGTTTGGTTGGGCTTTCCTCATGGAATTAACAAATTTGGGCTACCTCAAGGCGCTCAAACCCTTCCACCATCACATATTTGTGAAGATTCATAAACTTAAATTTCATTCAACACAATTAACAAATTTGGGCTACCTCAAGGCGCTCAAACCCTTCCACCATCATATTTGTGAAGATTCATAAACTTAGTCTTGGCTCCACACCAACGTGTGATGATGGAGGGGCTTGAGGCATCACGTGGTGGTGCCCTAACTGGTACAAAATAATCTCTATCAAGACACATTAAAGTCATTAATACCTAAATAAGATAACGGAGTAAGTAAATTCCCTAATGAAATTAGTTCGACCCAAAGGCATTAGCTTTCTGTATAGAAGTCTTTGGTTATTGGTATATTTTTTCTTTTTCTTTTTCTTTTTTTTAGGAAAATAGAGAGATGCATTAAAATAAAGGCATTAGTTATGAGACATTTCTTGAGTTGTTGAGTATGTTGCTTCATATAATTGGTGCGGACTTATCATAATTCGTACTAATATTCTGTCCCGTTATCGTAATTTTTTTAATACGATTCTTCAATTTCTTAGCATCACAAAAAAAAAAATTACGCATTAACCAAATTCCGTTCGATATTCAGTAATAAAATTTCATTCAACACGGATTAATCAAATTCTCTCCAATAACATAACACACTTATTTGAACGTGTCCGCTTCCCCACACCCCATTTTAGCCTTAATCGTTTCGGTACTCCTTAACTTCCTCCAATTGGGTAAATCGGGTTACAACCTCGCGCGCCAAGCAATACAAAAGCAAGTTAGCAATCGCAACCCATATGGTTATGGGTTGCATTTTGAACGGAGAGACGGTGTCCTTCCCCTGATACTGCAATTGGAGGAAGTTAAGGAGTACCAAAACGAGTAAGGCTAAAACGGGATGTGGGAAAGCGGGCACGTTCCGTTGTTGCAAAGTGGTGTGTGATGTTATGTGGGTGAATGCAACATTGATGCCTCAATTGATGGTCCTTCCGGTGTTTGGTCTCTTTATGATCTTATTAGTATATTCCCCTTCCATTTGTGCTTTGTTGGTGTATAATTCATTAGTCTTATTATGAAATTCACTTTTGAAACAAAGCCTGGAAAAATTTTGTGCGTTGTTTAAACTTATTTTTATGTCCAACAAACAACAGTCAAACAAAGACATGCTTGGGTACGGAAAGCTTTAACTATTGTGTCTGTTCAACAGAAAAACAGGGCTCAAGCCTCTTTATTACTCTACATGGTTAGGGAAATTTTAGACTATTTTGTCTGACCAAGAGAGATGAAAACGAGTTGGCCTGGAATTGTGTATGAATTTAAGCTCAAGCATAGGGTTAGAATCGTTCAGTTGCTGTTTATTCTTACCATATAATTTCGTTTACAATTGACTCAGACGATTTTTTATGTTTTAGAATGCAATTGATTATCAACCTCATTTCTAATGTTATGACAAATCTCTCTCTCAAACAATCAAAATAAGTTATCCAAAATCGACAGATGCCATAACCGGTAAATCCTCATCGGCAATATGTATCAAGTGAGCACGAGCTAGCCACTCAATCCCCCTTTGATAGCTTCAATTCTTCACACTGTCAAGCTGGTTCGCCAAGGACGACCCGATAGCCTAATCAATTTTGACTCTCATCTCAACCACCTGTTAGAAAATGGGGTAATTTTGTTATGATTGTCACATGAAGCGACTCTTTGGGGATACCCTAATTTTCCAAAGGAGGGAGTGCGCATACTATGTGGGCATGGGGCTTTGACCTATAAACGGCACGCACGCCATTGCCGTCCGACCGAACGGGTCATTGATTGGGCTTTGACCAAGAGTCCTAAAATCTTAAGGACTAAAGTTTCGGAAATGGGGCTAGGAAAACTTCGGCCATATGGTCACATTTGTTACAGCAATTTTGATTGAGAATTCAATATTAGAATTGAAGTGCAATCTTCAATTTCATGGCTGTTTGAAAATTCATCATTGCAATATTGATTTGTCGTTACAAGATATCATTTCCGTACTAATTTCGATATTGAATATTGAGGCTCCCCATATTAATAATAAAGGCTGTAGACACCCCAATTTTAATCCCTGTGCATCCCCGATGATGAACAGAAGAACGCGCGAAATGTACCTTGGAACGGATACTTGAGTCGGAAGAACCAAAACCCCCAAAACTCACTAAACCGTACGGCCCAAAAACCTGAACCGTACGGCTTAAAACTTCATTTGCACCGTGTGGTGTTGCCATGTGCACCGTACGACACACCTTTGACGTCGTACGGCACCCTTGTCCCATCAACAGGATTCCCGTGATCGCTCAGCAACTCAGAAACGAATGATGATATTCGCCCGAATAATGTTGGATAAATGTGAGGATTTAAATTTTGACTTAAAGGAGTCTATGTGATGGTAGTGGATTGCATTTGAGTCCTTTTAAAATACATTTGAAAGATAAGGGGGGTGCAAGTGCATAAATGTGTGTATATAAGTGTGTGTGGTGTGAAATTTTCCCAACATAACACACTCTTCTCTCCCTCCATCAGCCATAGCTCTCTCTTTCTCTCCCTCTCTCAAAAATCTTCTATAAACACACCTCAAATCTGAACCAAAATCAAATTCCTTTAAGGTTCTACCATGAAATCTTCTCCTCTACATTATCTCAAGATTGGGTTGCATTGGTTTGGAAGCTCAAAAACATAGGGTTATGCTTTCTCAACTCATTTGGAGCAAAAAATCTTGAGGTAGGGGAACAAATTCTACTCCCTCTAGTTATATCCATGTGATATGTTGCATATATCTTGTTCTTGCTCTTCCAATTGCTCGAAATCATGATTTTTCTTCCTAAGTGGGTTTTGTTCAATTTGAGTTTGTGATCTATGGATTGAGTAGTTGTTTGTTGCAATTGTTGGTTGTTTTACCCTCCCTCCATGCCCATTAGTTGCTTGACATTTCTAATTTTTGGCCTAAAACATCATATATGCACTTGGGTTGAAGTTTCATGCTTTGGGAAAAATTCGCAGAAAATCTGGGTTTCCCCAACCAATCGTGCAAAAACCTCCAACCGGTTAGACGCTTCTGAAAATTTCGCTCGAATCTGTCTCTGCCCCACCAGTTGGGCAAAAAGCTCCAACCGATTGGGCTTTTCTGAAAAAGTGTTCTTGTCTCTGTCTTAGCCCAACCAGTTGGGCAAAAACCTCCAACTGGTTGGGAAACGCTAAAATATTATATTTTTATTCTTTATCCTCCCATTGAATATTGGACACATCGTACATCCCTCCAACTTTATCTTAGCAACAAATGGGTTTTGAATCAAAAGTGTTTATGGATAAATGTGAATACTAGGGCCACCATTTGGTGTGTCCCTAGCCATGGTTGAACGGAGCCCACGAAATCCGACAGAGGGATTAATTCCCTATTAAAAATAAATGGATATTTTGAGAAGTGTTTGGAAATGGAATATTTCATGAAAGATATGACATTTTGGTATAATTGGATACTTGGATACGTTTTTTGGATATTTGGGTATTAAATTTGACACTTGGATACGTTCTTGGACATGTGAATATTCCTTGAGATACTTGGACACATTTTTGGACTAACCTTGATGTTCTTAGCGAAAATTGGCTTTTGGTACACGCTATTGAGAATTTGGTGAGTACTTGGGCTTTTGATGGACATTTAGGCTATTTTCGAACATACCGGCATTTCCTTGGACACATGAATCCTTGTTGGAGGAAGTGGAGGATTGCACTATGGTTTGTGAAAATGAGAGAAGCAGGATGTTAAAGAATATATGAGACGTTACAAATTAGGATGAGTGTGTGTGGTTGATGAGCGGATATGTTTTAAGATAGAAAGAGTCACGTTATAATATCGTTTGTCTTTTATTACCAGCGTAGCTGGGCATGGTGAGCATGACTTGTGAAACACGGAATATATTGTTATTATCAGCGTAGCTGGGCATGGTGAACATGGCCTGTGAAACACGGAATATATTATTCTTACAAGCTGGATAAGAGTATTTGGGACATATACACCCTAGTACGGGTTACCGGACCTGAAACTTCCCAATATATGTATAGATAGAGTTCACAGAGGAGTTGAAGTGAAAAAGGGAGTTTAAGTACTTAGCACGTATGAAACACTCAATAGTTAATAAAAGAAGTTTTCATGAACGAAGATGACAAGTTTATAAATGTTAACACATGGACTTTTAACTTGATTCATATATCATTCATGAGTCATCACTTTTCAACATGAAACATCGTATTTATCGAACCACCGTGTTTGTCTCATGCTCATTTCATGTGCACTTATAATCTTTATACACCTAGCGTTAGTAGAATGGTTTTCCTACTGGGCTAGTGTAGCTCAACCTATCAATTTTCAGGTACCCATCAAGGAGCATGACATGGAGTTCTTGGAGTGCATACATACATTGGTTTTGAAAGCTAAATGGAGGAGTTACTTAGTCATCTTAGAACTTATATTTTGTTAAGGTAATTTTGTAACTTAATCAAGTTTTCTCTTTTGACATTGGATTGTAAACACAATTGAAACTTATGTATTTGCATATTGGGGTTTGCGGGTACCCTTAGATTACTGTAACCTGTTGATTATTATATTTCTATGTCTTATGTGGAATTTGACGTGGCTCGTGGACTTGTTGACCGTCCACGTAGAATTTTCCTTATGAATTATCCTTTAAATTTTCAAGGGCGTGACACAAAGTATTATGCTATAACAATTTTGCTCAAATGATTTCCAAGAGGAAGAGATGAATATGGGTTGCAGTGCGTAGTGCCGCTGGTGGTAACAGTTGATGGATCCTAGAAACTTATGGTACAATTTTGTATATTTGTTGAGTTTTTTTTTTTTTGATGAAGTATATTTGTTGAGTTTAGATCTTTGAAGATGAGTGAAGGCAAGAGAATGAGTAGAGAGGAACAATTTGATTTCTCGCTACTCTTTTTGAGTATTATGAAATTTTGGGGAGAGAGAGACATAGAGTGCGATAACGATCAGAGCAAATGAGAGTATGATTGTTATTAACCAAAACACATTGTCATGGTATTAAAAGAATGCATCGTGGCATTATCTATCACCTAAATATAATAGGTAATATTTATATCTAAAATTTCGAAACAGTATTCAAAGTTGCGTTGATATCTATACAAATAAAAAAAACGGTAATGTTATGGCTAAAGTATTTAGATAAAAAAAAAAGGTGGGGTTACGGATAAAATATTCAAATTAAAAATTGTGGATACAATATTGAAAGCTACTACTCCCTCCACCTCAAATTTTTGTTTCAGTTGGCGTTTTTTGTTGTCAAAAAAAGATTATCCCTTTTCTTTGAAGTAATTGTCACAAACGGATGAATTTAATCATTTACTCATTTCTTTTTGAAATGGGACAATGCCATGATAATGTTTTAAAAAGTAAAATAAGGAAAAATATACTAACATGTGCACGATGATATTCTCTAAGGGTGAGTTCTCTAATGAATTTTATCAAAATTTTAATAAAATCTACCCCTTAATTTTATTCATTCGTGAAGACATTAAATAAAATCTGTAGATTTTTTAATGTAAAAATTCAAAGATTTTATCATATGTCTTCACAAATGAATAAGTGATGATCTTAATCAAATGCACTAGTTTTTTTTTTTTTCAAAAAAAAATGTTTTGGCGATTAAAATCAGAAGAATAAAATCAATGGTTAATTTTATCAAATATTAATAAAATCCATTGAAGAACTCAACAAATATTGTGGTTGGAATTTTCAAAATTAATAAAATCAATCAATAAATAGGGGCAAATAGTGAGTTGTGTAAAATAAAATAAATCCCATGAATGAAAAATATAAATAATCCCGGCTTTGAATGACCGCCCACGGTTCCGCACAGTCCGGCTTTAGAAAATGACCGCCCACGGTTGAATCTTTGATCCATCTCATCCAAATCAGTCGAACCCCCTCAATCAGCGTCACACGCTCTACGCCCCCACCGCCACGTAGCCTACCTTCCAGATCCTCTCTCTCTCTCTCTCTCTCTCTCTCTCCACATCCAAAGGCGCCATTTGCCTCCCCTCCCATTTAAAACTTCAAAACCCCTTTCCCATGCCCTAATCTATCTCTATCTCTCCACCGCACTCTCCATCTTTACATAGCCACCCACTGTTGCTGATTTGCACATTTCTCGCTCTCTCTCTCTCTCATGACTTCTCACACCTACACCATGGACACCCAGGCCCAATCCTCCGACCTCGCCTCCAAAATCCTCGCCGCCTCAACTCCGCCGCAGATCACCGCCGCCTGCGCCTCCGTCGAATCCTTCCTCCACAAGCACACCCCCGACCAGACCCGCTGGTTCTTCTCCATTACTTTCCCAACCCTAATTTGCAAAATCTTCGGCTTCGACGAGTCCCCCCAGCCCCCTCAGCGACCGCCGTCCAACAACGGCTGGATCGACGTCGTCTTGTCGTCTAACGATTCTGAGCTGGCATCTAGGGTTTTCAACCTGCTCTCTCCTTATAGCGTTTTGATGTCCTCGATGTCGGCCGTTGATCGTCTGTCGCTGATTAAGTACGTGTTTCCGATCGAGCGGTTGCCTGAGTGGGTAAGGTTTGTGCTACAGACCGAGAGAGATTGTACGGTTTTAGCCGATTTGGGTACGTTGTTTAAAGGTAAGATCAATAAGGGCTCTTCTTCGTTTCAAGTTGAATTGAACGTGTTTGAGTATTATATCTTCTGGTTTGCCTATTACCCTGTGTGCAAAGGAAACTGTGAATGTTCTGATATGGCTAGGGTTCAGAGGAGTAAAAAGTTTAGGTTAGAGAATTGGGCTAGTTCAATTGCTGGGTTTTCGAACACCAAGCGCGTGTCGGATCAGAAAGTCGATTGCAGTAGTTTGTATGTACGACTTTTATATGCATACCTTCGTGCATTTGTGCCCGTATCCAATTTGAATGATGTGCACTGCCAACCTTATCGTAGCCCACTTCTACATTACTCTACTGGTTATGATAATTCGACACTTGAGCAAGCAGAGTTCCTTGTTGGTGCTCTGGTACACTTTTGGTTGGTTGATAATGATTTCTCGCCACTGCCCGTGAACGTATGCAAGTCGTTTGGCGTGTCTTTTCCTTTTCGTTCGGTTTTGGGAGAGACTCCACCCACATCTGGGTTGGGAGAGGTAGTCAACTTGTTTATGAAGTATCTCAATTTGAGTTCGGTTGCCCTAACTGAAGTGTCCGATCAAGCTGAATACAGTGAGAGTCCTAGGTGGCGGGCATCTAGGAATGCGATTTCAGTAAGTCCCAGTGTGCCTTCTATTGGTAGTTGGAACTCGTGGGTTCAGAGGCCGTTGTATAGGTTCATACTGAGGACGTTTTTGTTTTGCCCTATGGAGACTTCTATCAAGAATGCATCTCAGGTGTTCTCAGTTTGGATTAGTTATATGGAACCTTGGGCAATCAGCTTGGAAGATTTTAAGGAGTTAGAGGCAGAAGTTGGCACCACGGCTAAGAATATGACAAATGTGCTTCCTCGGGCTTCAGCATGTGGGTATTCGTCCTCGTGGCAGGGCTTTGTATTGTCCAACTATCTGTTCTACAGTTCGTTGGTTCTACATTTCATTGGATTTGCTCACAAGTTCCTCCACACAGATCCAAAAGTTGTGGTTCAGATGGTATCAAAGGTTTGTTTCTTACTCTGCAATTCTTTTAGTTGCGGTTGGTTTTCAGCTTTGAATAACTATGCAGGATCATGGTGCTTTACAAATTGAATAATAAATATATGCTTGAGTGTTTTTTAGAGGGATTTATTGGAATTGATTGAATTTGGGAATTTGGTAAAATTTAGTTGATTGTGCCCAGCATTTTTTGGCGTAGTAGTGCACAAGTTTGAGATTGAGTTATAGCATTTCTGTTGTTCCCAATAAATTGCACTGTTAAACAATTTGTGGACTTTCTCCCAATATGTTTCTTTCTTCTATGGCACAAATTCCCTTTGATTTCCTATCATTACTTCGGTTAGACTTTAGAGGAAGTTGTTCATGATGGTAACGTAGTCCTACAATAGCCATGGCCTGAAAAATCAACTATCTAGATATTAGAGCCTTGTAAACCATTATTTTACTAAAAGATAGATGGTTTAGTAGAATTGTGAACAGAAAGATCAGATGAATATATAGATCATATTAGTCAGGACCCATAGTTACCAATACTTACCATTGACTGTATCTGGGTTGCTTATTTTTATGCTGGCGCAGGGCGACATTTTCTGATGGGTACTGTTAATCATTGGTGTTTGTTAATTGAAAAAGAATGATAACCACAACCCATTGGGCGGTGATTACGGTTCAGAATTGTGTTGGATTATGTCAAACGTATCTATGAGCATGTGACAATGCTTTAAAATGTAAGGAAAGTTGAAAAATACATTGCAATTCTTAATTTTTGGCATTTATTTGTTCCTTAACATAATATGAAATACTTGAAAAACAAGACACTTCCAAATTCTGGCCCATAGAGGAAGTGTTTAGCTGTTGATAAATATTGGCTGGGGATAAAAATTCCACTGTGCTGTTGAGATGTGTATAGCCTCATGTGGATGGCACATGAGTTATCTAATTCCTCTGTGTTTTTAGTTTGGCTGGCTTCGGACAGAGCTGGGCAGATTTTAATTGATATGTTGATTACTTTGTTTGAACAGCTCACGAAATTGGATGAGATTGCATTAATTTCCTTTCTAATATGAGTGAGTTATGGTAGATCTCCGTGCTAAAGAATGCAACATTGTATATGCTGATTGGTTTTCATAGTCAGTGGTGGAATTTGGTTTTGGCCCTTGGGTTGTGTATTGGCTATACATAATTTGAAGTGCCATTTGTTAAAGCAGTTTAAGGATTTTGTTGAGTTGTCTGTTAAACATTGGCTTCAGTTTTATACGAAAATATTTGTCTAAATAGGACGCATCGATTTTCGGGTCTGGCTCACTTTTAACCAAGGAAACTGGGAGGTTGGACGTCTATGGACTTGACCTTTGGCGTAACTGCATAAATTGGCTACCTTAGAGTTGAGCTATGTTTATATATTTCACAAACTGAGATGTTAACATATCACCAACGATTGTCCCCAATGCTGTAATTTGTGAGATCAACCTTGGTTGGGTTGAATAGTTGAACATTTTCTTCTTAGTGCTCATACATGTAAAGTAAAGTGGTAACCTTGCGAAGGACATTTAGAAAAGCATGTACGGTGGAAATATGAATCTGGAGAATTGGAATTCGGAATGTTAGATCATGACTTAATATATTTGTCCATCTTCACCTTGTTTCTGGTTTACGCTAATTGTATTTTTGTCTGTGCAGGTCATAAACATATTAACGACATCTGGGGAGCTGCTTGATCTTATAAAGAATGTTGACAGAGCATTTCATTCTCAACCAAATAGGTCATCCAAACCCATGCTTAATAGCTTATACAGATTTGTGCCAGCAATACGTGAACAGTTACAGGTAATTTCGTTCTCCTTTTGTTGATAATCATAATCATATTAGATGTGGTAAAGAATCATGCCCTTTTGAACATAATTTGTATACTCCAAAACATACCATTGCCTTTGCTAAGACAGCTCTCCTTGAAAAATTTCGAGAACGGCCGATTCACAAGATTTTCATTCAACCAAACCAATATTGAGAACTATGAAGTAATGATGATTAGGCCTTTCGACTTCTCTCTAGACTTCTTAATTGTTTGACAGTTCTTTTTTCTCAATCACAACAAATCAAGCATAATTTCAATTTGTGAGTCTTCCTAACTCTCCTTCTGTTACTAATTACGCGCCTTCAGTCCAACTCAAGTCATTAATGAGAGAATAGCCTTAAAAACACCAAAAGTTGAGGAAACCAAACTCCAAAACTCCCAGCAAGCAGTAGATGATTAAATATCTTCTCAGGTTTTTGACATATGCAACACCAATGAGGAAACATCTTTCCCTTCCTTGATTGAGAACTTGATATTACTGAAGATTACCAACTATCCTTTTTAGTCTCTTACCAAATTCTTACAGCATGTGAGCCTATTACTTCTTTTTTTGATCCGCCTGTTACTTCCTTGGTTAATCAATTTTCCATGTCAAAGCAAGATTTAGAACTCCAGCTCATATGCCATAGACATCCCTTTGCCAGGGCATTCCTCCAAATTCCAAAGCCATTTGCTAGTACAACCTTTTGAATTGTCATCCATCAAATCTTCACCAGGAGCAAACCAAAAAATCGTCCCACAGACCACCAGATAGGCTGAAGCCTGTCTAATCTGATACTTCACATAATAAAAGAAGAGTAAACAAGCGTCAACTCGTCAAGTATGTGGGCAAGCTGGACAAAATACTCTTGATCATAGTTGTTTACCTCCTCTGGAAAGACAAGTCTCTCCCACCGTGCTAATCTTGTTTTACAACGCTCTATAATGCATTCCAATACTGCAGTTGCTGTGAAGGAAGAGATGAGAGCTAGTCCTATAAAGAGAACAAACCTCATAGTCTCGACTCTCGACCCCCATAATTTCTGCTGAACTCTGAACATTCTGGACATCCCCAGAAGAGTTGTCTCCATCCTTTGCGCATTTACTTTTCACCTGAAACCATCTCATGGCAATTAGTATATGAAGAGTACCTCAATTGTTCCTCCTCACCTCAGGAGAGATTATCATTTGCTAATTAAGGTTCAGAAACACGAAACTACCCATCCAACCAGCCTGGAAATCATCAATCAAACAACCCTGCTCGCACAACCACCTGGGAGCTCCATAATGCTGGGAGCTTCCATACATGATAGGGTGAGAACAGATATCCCCATCTTAACCCCCTTCTTGTTGTTGTTTGCAGTTTGCACCATATCGTTTGCTTGTCAAGTTAATAAATCCATCATTAGTAGCTGCTTAGTACGTACTGATATATTGTTTCTGTATTTGTTTCATTACTCAAACCGTGGGTGGGTTCTGTTGGATATTAAAAAAAAACAGAAGCATGAACAGCTTTCTAACATTGTGGGCCAGTAGTTGGGAGGATTGTAAGATTGTGTGTACGAATATCAAATGGTCCGATACATAATTTTACCTTCAATGTTTTGTGCTTTTACTTGATAGGATTGGGAGGATGGTTTATGCGAGAGTGATGCGGATGGATCATTCTTGCACGAGAACTGGAACAAAGATTTACGACTTTTCAGTGATGGTGAAGATGGTGGACAGCAGCTGCTTCAGGTTTTTATTTATTTTTTTATGTTTCCTTGATTAGCAATTCTGCAAGAATTTAAAGTTTAAACCATCGGTGGACACTCAGTTACTTAGCTATACCACTCTTGTCCTAACAGCTCTTTATTTTGCGTGCGGAGTCCGAATTACACGCTACTTCTGGAGACAATCTTCTTCAGTGTATGGATTCACTTAAAACCGGCTTAGGCAACTTATTTGGCTGCCACATCATCAAGCCAATATCAAACCCACATGAAGGAAGACAACCCCGGGAATCACGCAACGAAATTTTCAAGCCTAGACGAGTCAGAAATGGCATCCCTGCTGATATAAAGTACAAGGGCGACTGGATGAAACGCCCCATTTCCGACGATGAGGTCGGGTGGCTTGCTAATCTTCTTGTTCGTTTATCGGGTTGGATTAATGAAAGTCTTGGGCTAAACGGCAGTCAGAACAGCTTTGTCGGTCCAGCTTACGTGGAGGTTCCGGGCGATGTTAGTGATGTTTCTGGGCCAACAGAGACTGCGAAAGTGCTGTTATGTTCAGCTGGTATTTGGTTTGCTGCATCGTGTTGTGCGGCAGTTGGGTTCATGAAAAAGCATGGTTTGAAGGTAAATCTCAGGGTGTTTGCTTCGAAGAAGGTGGTGATGGTTTTGCTTGTAATAGTTGCAATGAGTGCGGTGAGAAGAGCTATTGCAGAGGCTCAAACAATGTGAATATTGAGATGTACTTTGGTAAAGGCAAGGAAAAATATTTGTAAAGAATTAAAAGATGGTAGAAAAAACTGAAGGAGAGGTAAAAAGGTTTGCCTTCTTCCATGCTTTAAAGCATCGAGTTCTCTTGTATAATTAAGAGGTGAATTTTTGCATCAGAATTTCACTTGGCTTTTGTTGTTCCCTTCCCTGAACTCCATCTATTTATGTTTTCAGCAGTGCAACATATCCAAAATTTATTAAGAAAATTGGAATGAGAGCTCAGATTCACTTGGGAGTGTATCTGAGCTACTCATTACAGTTTTTTGGATAATTCTGGATAGAGATTCTGGGCACTTAACATTTCTGTTATTTTTTATTCCATTATTGTATGATGAGTTTTGGATATGTTCACCTTTTTCGGTAAAATTTCAAAATACTCCCCAAACTTTGACATCAACATCAAGTATAATCCTTAACTTTTTAAAAAACTCAATTTTATTTCTAAATTTTACTTCCGTTAATCTAATCTACTCTTCCGCTCTCTCTCTCTCTCTCTCTCTCTCTCCCCCTCCCCTCCGTCCCAAAGAAATGCCAAAAAAGATCCGTTTGCAAATTTTATTTCCAAAAAATGTTATTGAAAAAATTAAATGTTTTTCAAAAAAAATTAAAAATGTGTTTTTAAAAAAATTGTTTTCAAACTATATTTTTTCAAAATACTCACTCCGTTCTATTTTAAGTATGTTGTTTCGTAAATTCAACTTTTACCTCCACTTTTCAAAATTCAACTTATTAACTTGTTTTGAAGTTTTGAAAATAGTTATTTTGAAAAAATATAGTTTGAAAATAGTTTTTCATTAAAAGAATTTCAAAAAAAAAAAAAAATGAAAAGGCTTTTGAAAAGAAAAACTTTTGTTGAAAATATAGACTAAGAATAGTTTTTCAAAAAATATTTTTTTTAACTTTTTCATTTTTTGATGTAATCAAAGATTCCTAATCTGTAAATTTTTCTAGGTTCTACAGATGGTATAGTCCGCTAATTGAGTTGTTGAGACCGAGAGTACTCAACAATTTCCTCATTCTTTACTGATGATGCTGGTCTGTCTATCAATTGATATATAATTCATTATGTAAATTATGTTAATCCAGGTGTGATAAACAAATTTATACCTAGTAAGTGGTCTATCAACTGGATAATTTATTATGTAAATTATGTTAATCCATGTGTGATAAAAAAAAATTATACCTAGTAAGAGTTCATACTAAGTCTGAATACCATATTAATCATCAAAATGAAATAGGTAGAATATGCATACTCATCTGTCAACGATTTACAGGACAAGGCTCACTATTCCTCTCGGATTGAATGGCAAACCCTAACGCGCCTATGGTGACGATCCCACTTATTTGAATAAATTGGTTTCGTCGGTGTCACTGACCAATTAAATAGTATAAGCAGAATTACTCTTTAGAAATACTCATCAGAAATGGTATATCCAAGTTAATGCATTTGTTGATAGTGATGCAGTCATGATCTGGATTCAGAAATCTGTAAAGATATGGGTACCAAATTAGGGATACTGAAATTGTACAAATCGGTGTGCATGGCCCACTTTTGGGTCCCACACGAATGATCTGAACCGTTTAATAATTTTAAAATAATTTTTCAAGTGTTCTTGCAAAAAAATCAATTCAATTGGATACGCATAAGTGCTTGATCCAAACTTTGACGACTACTAGTGGTAACTGTTTGCACATCCGGTATAAGTTACCTCATGTATTAATCTGTAATGATGGCACTTGTTTACCCAGGAACAAGATATTTCTTATCCCTTCGTTACTGATCCAGAAACAAGAGTTAATTCATGAATTAAAAGATTTTCTCCAATGCAAAAGAAAATCAAAATATTTTTATTTTGAATTGAAAGTAGGTAATATATTACTCTTACACCCTTTGTATTGCAAATTAGTCATGCTTTAGTGGTTGTAGATGTTACTCAAGATCAATGTTCGAATCTTTGCACACCATAAATGGTTTGATACTTTTTTAAAATTTTCTTTCGTTTATTTTAACTTTTTATATCAAATTCAAAAATAAAATAATTTTGACTATAAGTCAACCAATATAATTTATTTTCACTCAACAAATTTTGATAAAAAAAATGTTTAAAACAAAGAATTCTCTTATTGTTAAAAATATTATTCTTACAATTATAGTTAATAACAAGATTAGTTTGAGAATGAGCGGGACTTCGTTATGTTAGATTCATTTTTTCCAAATGGTACAAAAGTTTTTTAAAAAAAAAATTTAGTAAAATTAAATTTCCATTTTTAAAAAAGTTTTTTAAAAAAAAAAATTTAGTAAAATTGTGAAGCTAAAATACCATGTTTAATACTCCCTCCGTCCCAATTTCTTGGCCCCTTTTTGGGGAAGTGGGTTTTAAGGAAAAAACTTTGTTTTGAACTTCTCAAAAAATTTTCTATATTTCATAATCCATAATTTTTTACCGAAATCTTTGTTTTAACAAATTAATTGAGATCTATCAAACAAGATCCATATTGACTATAAAAACAATTATTGAAAGATATACGATTTTTGAGACATCCAAAAGGAAATCAAAACAAAACATATTAATATGGATAAATGTCAAAACATATTCAATATGGATCTTGTTTTTTTTTTTATCAGCAATATGGATCTTGTTTGATAGATATCAATTAGTTTTATTATACAAAATTTTCAAAATCATAAAAACCGTTATAAAATAAAAGATAATAGACTAACCAATTAAGATGAGAAAAGTACTATTTAAGGGTAAAATTAGAAAGTGACCCAGTTTGGATGGATGTTTTTAGAAGTGGGACAAATATTTTGGGACGGATGGAGTATTTAGTACTACATTATACTATTAGTCACCTATATTGAATTTTTAACAAACTAAAAACAAGAGGCATATTTTTTATATTCGCTTTAAGCCTCTATAATCTTAGGGTTGACTCTATTTGAATTGCTCAGAAACACTTACTCTCAGAGTTAAAAGTTTTTAAATAAATACAGACCGTTAATTGTAACAAATGGACGTTTCAGATTTGAACTGCCTTATTCAGTCCCAAATAAGCACAGAAGAGAATCTAATTTCAAGTTTCAAAGCCCAATACTAAAGCCCATCTGTGATACCAGTCATTAAATAACGGGCGGCAAGCCCAACACAAGCCATATTTAAATAGGAGTACCAATCTCCTCCTCTTCTCTCTCACTCTAGCATCGGTTCCTCGTGCGCTCTTGCAAAGTACACAACCATGGATTCACTGCAACAGCCAAACCCTCCTCCTCTGCCCTCCGAAACCGTACCCCCTTCCGACCCTCCTCACCCTCTCCACTTCTCACCAGCATCTGAAACCCTAGCTCCTCCTCCTCTTTCTCCTCCACTAAACCCTCCCCAACCGCCTTCCGAAACCCTACCAAACGACCCAAATCCGACTGCTTCCTCGGAGGCCAATTTGCCCAACCCTAACCCGGTAACCGATGACCAAACCGGGAAACAAGAGGTTCAGAGGCCTCTGCTGTCTGATAGTAATGGCAGGGACGGGTCGGGGGGCGAGGAGGAAACTTCGAGCCGGAGGCGGCGGAGGAGGAGTCGGTGGGAGGACGGCGGAGAGGCGCAGAATAACGAGGAGCCGAAGAAGAGGAAGTCTCGGTGGGCCGACGACGAGCCGAAACCGGTGTTTCAGTTGCCCGATTTCATGAAAGATTTGGCTGGAGGTATGGAAACTGACCCTGAGATACAAGCTCTAAATGCTAGGTTACTTGAAATCAGTCGAATGTTGCAATCCGGTATGCAATTAGACGTCCGTCCGGAAGGCGAGAGGTCGCCTTCTCCTGAACCTGTGTATGATAATATTGGGATTAGAATAAATACTAGAGAGTATCGTGCACGGGAAAGGCTGAATAGGGAGAGGCAGGAGATAATTTCGCAGATAATTAAGCGAAACCCTAATTTCAAGCCACCGGCGGATTACAGGCCGCCGAAGCTTCAGAAGAAGCTGTATATACCGATGAAAGAGTACCCGGGTTATAACTTTATTGGGCTTATAATTGGGCCGAGAGGGAATACACAGAAGAGGATGGAGAAGGAAACGGGGGCGAAGATTGTGATAAGGGGTAAAGGGTCGATTAAGGAAGGGAGGTTGGGGCAGAAGCGAGATCTGAAATTCGATCCTGCGGAGAATGAAGACTTGCATGTTTTGGTTGAGGCTGAGACGCAGGAGGCACTTGAGGCTGCTGCGGGGATGGTGGAAAAGCTCTTGCAGCCTGTGGATGAAGTTTTGAACGAGCATAAGAGGCAGCAGCTCAGGGAACTTGCTGCTTTGAATGGGACGATTAAAGATGATGAGTATTGTAGGTTGTGTGGTGAGGCTGGACATAGGCAGTATGCTTGTCCTTCACGTATGTCTACTTTTAAGAGCGATGTGTTGTGTAAGATCTGTGGTGATGGTGGACACCCTACTATTGATTGTCCTGTGAAAGGAACTGTAGGGAAGAAAATGGACGATGAGTATCAGAATTTCTTGGCAGAATTGGGTGGTACTATGCCAGAATCTCTTGCCAAGCAAAACCCAACATTGTCTATCATGGGTTCCAACAGTTCAGGAACTAACCCCCCTTGGGTTAGTGGAAATGGGACCGGAAGTAATGGGACCACGTCACGTCCTGGATTGGGGAGCACCACAACTCCTGTGGGGAAAGAAATAGACGACACAAACTTGTATATCGGATACTTGCCACCTACGCTCGATGACGATGCTCTTATCAGATTGTTTTCGCCTTTTGGTGACATAGTAATGGCTAAGGTAATTAAGGACCGGGTGACTGGATTGAGTAAAGGCTATGGTTTCGTCAAGTATTCTGATGTTGCTCAGGCTAATCAAGCCATTACTAGCATGAATGGTTATCGTCTAGAGGGGAGAGTAATAGCGGTTAGAGTCGCGGGTAAGCCCCCACAACCAGTTGTAACCCCTGGACCTCCTCCGCCCCCAATGTCCACTTACCCTCCTCCTAATCAGGCGTTTGGCGGATACCCATCGCAGCAAAATACGTCAGGCGGCGCCCTTGGAAGTATGCCACCTGGAAGCTACATGGGCGCCCCTTTTCCTTGGGGACCACCTGCTCCTCTTCCTTATGCTCCTTATGGCCCACCCCCTCCAGGAGCAAATATTTACAATGCTGTCCAAGGTCAAACTATGCCCCCTTATAGTGTACCTTATCCCCCACCTCCACAAGCTGCTGTCTCTAGTGCGCCGTCTCAGAGTAATGGGTCTGTAGACTCTGCAGAGTCTGGCGCTAGTAACATATATGGGAATTCAGGAATGGTTATGCCACCAAACCCTCAGAATACATATCATCCATCTTCGTTGGGTTATCCTTCTTATTATGCTGTAGCTCCTCCTCCTCCTCCACCAGCTGTATCTCATTCAACAATGGAACAGCCGAGCTTTGCAAGTGCACCATGGGCATCTAACCCTCCTGCCCCACCACCCATTATATCTGCAGAGCAAAGTCAGCAAGCAAGCTATGGTACAGATCCTGAGTACGAGAAGTTCATGGCTGAGATGAAATAAAAAAAACCCTCTCCTGGGCCAATAATTTCCTGATGGTAAAAAGTAAGTGTCGATACTGTTTCATGTTTGCTTCTGATAGAATTCATTACATTTTTACCTGTAACAATCAAATCATTGTACTGTAGCTTTTAATTTCTGTAAATGGAAACTATTACTATTAGTGTATTCATTTTTTTTTAACCTTGGAATTTGCTTTGGATCTCTATTTAGTAGATGAATTTTATTGGTGATCCAAGCATTTTATAAAAAATTCATTGTCGCCTAAAGTTCAGTGCTGGAACAAGCACATGGAATTTATTTCTTAAAAGAATATTGCTCAAGTTGCAATGCAAAGAAGTGGATATGCAAATAAGCTGCATTTTTATTTTGGTCAGTGATATTTTGTTCAAACATATCTCTTCTGTTTACTACTATTTGATGGAATAAGCTGGGTTCTTACTTTGATACTTTCTATTCTTATGCCAATACCATTGCAATAATTTGATTACCCTTTTTGACCAAATAAAGAAATGGCTACCTGAAAACTTTACTCTCAGCAGCCAAAATATTTTTTTTTTGTTTCACCCCGGTTGTTTTAATTGGACATGGCTTTGGTAGATATTGCTTTATCTCCCTTCTGTACAACACCCCATCTTTTATGGCAGGGTGTTGTTGAAATGCATATGTCCTTATTGGAATAGAAGTCTTGTAAGTTAATGGCTTCTAAGACTTGTGAATTCTCTATGGTTTTAACCCTTGCATTTATTCTATCAGTATCAATAAGCTTAACATAATTGGAAAACATGAAGATGCTCTAACGCTTCCCGGATCTCATCTCTACGATAAATAGTTTCCATCTTTTCCCTGTCATGGTAGCAGGGTTTTTGCTTTATCTGATTGTTAACCATGATCATACTCTTTGGCAGGCAATGAGGTTTTCTTGGAGCTCTTGTCAACCTGTTTTGTTACATGTCACTTCGACTTGTTGGAAGTTTCAGACTCACATCTCTAATCTTGCTGTGCTCTTGTCACAATTGCAGAGACTTTTTCTGAAATTCAGATTATTTGTTACCCTAGTGGAGAAGCTATGCATAACTGCTTTCTGCAGGCATGTGGATTGCATCTTGTGCCAATCGTGGAGCGACTGGAAAAAATCTTCATACTAATAATTTGCTTATTTTGTTTGAACTTTCATTACTATGTTGGTTGCTGTAGGTTTTTTGTTGTATAATGCTTCATTTGATACTGTTTTGATGTGTTATTTTTTTTGGATTACCCCATAGATTTCTGTTATCTGTTAATGTTTACTCTTTTTGGATTCATGAGGCCTCCATGATAGTCATCTCCAACTGGCTAAAGCCTGCCTGGCCAATGCTTCTATAGCTGGGGAGCATATAGTATCCTCGGGTTCATCGACGAGCGTGGGGTATGTGCATATAGTTATGAATATTGTAGCTTCCTGGCTCTACTTGAGTTTGCTTGTAGCTCTGTTAGGCTGATGTACTAGCTTGTCTCAACAGGTTTTTGAACACATCAGACATTGGTGTTCACTGGGCACATCTAGTGTCGAACTTGGCTTCCCTTAATTGTGCCTATCAATGATTGGGATTCTCTTATCTCACCCTTTAATGCTCTATGGTTATTTTTTCAGCGAACTCGATTTCTAATGTGGAGTTCTCCTAATTCTAATTTGCATAATCTCTGGATACTTTTTTGCTTTTTTGTGGGAGGGCCATATATGAAGTAGCTTTGAGCTTTGATTTCCATATCACTTATGGATTATGTGGATGCCATAGGTCATAACTGTATCTTTCTAGTCCTTCAGTGCTTATTTATTTGGTTTTTTAGTTGGAAAACTGGCACATTTGTTGACTGTTTAGGGCTCCATCTTCATTTCATTTGCTGTGTGTGGAACTGCTTTGCATCTTGGATTGGTTTCTATGGTTGTGATTCAACTGGTTTGGAAATTTCTGTTAAGATAAAACAAATCCCCTTGAGTGTCTTGGAATAATAGCTGTTGAGGTCCTACAACATTTTGTTCTTGTTTTTGTTGGAGCCACAACTTTCTCTCATCACATGATGCTTCAATTATCCAACTCCTATATGTCGCGAATAATCCTTTTCAATTCATGTGTTCCAGGATCCAGATTCATAAAACTCCCAGTAAAAATAATTTACTTTTTAATGTAAATCTAGCATTTGGTCCTTTCCAATAGATGCAACAAGTAATTTGGGTTCTATTATGAGAACTTTATCCAACTACTTAATGAAGACAATACTGATTCATGGAAATTTGGACGCAGACTAGAGGCAAGTTATAGTATCGATTTGAGGCAACACATATTTTAAGGCATCATCAAATGGAGGCAACATTTAAATTGGATCCAATCAAGCTAATTCAAAGTAAAGGAATCATTAAGATTGGGTTTCCCTCAAAAGAGATTAAATCCAATGGCCAGAATACATTCTTGTGACATCCAATGGCCTTAGTACTAGGAATCACTATTTAGTAACCAGTAGTCTCCACTAGGAACTACATAATGTGGCTAATGGCCACCTCAACCTACCAATAACAGTATCTTCCCCCACAGTACAGTTTATGTATGCAGTAAGTGGTCTAAGACGCATGTGGCCAGTAGTCCTTAGTCCTTAAACCTACTAGGAGGCACAACTTTCCCTCCTCCCCTGATGGTTCAATTGTCCAAGTCCTGTACGAAAACTCCTTTTCAATTCAAGTTCCAGTTTCATAAAACTCTCTGTATGAAACAAAAATCTGAAATATTTAGTATCGAAAATATTTCTTTTCTTTTTTTATACTAGTATCGATAAAATTAAGAGTAGAGTTTGTCAAAAAAAAAAAAAAAATCTTAAACATGTTAAAATAGAATAATAAAAATTCTTGCCCCACATTACTATCCCCTTCTACTTAAAGGTTCTCCAATGGTCAACTGACGCGTATGTAATAACAGAATTACTGTTTCCACTTTCTTTTCCTCAAAAAAGTTCATGACTACCTTTTTTTAAAGAGAATTATCCATACGTACCCGCATGGATAAACACTGACTGCATACCTAGAAAAGGTGGGGAAAAGTGCATCCTAGAGCTTCGAGTTTGAGATACTAACCACATAAATAAGATAAAGAGACACCTAATTTGAAGTGTTGGTGCCAGTGTTAACAAATTGATGGTTCCTGATATATTGAGGAGGCTGGCCACAGTATTTATTTCCAGTAGTAGACTACGGGTTTCGAATTTGCGGTCCCTAGTAGTAAGTCTATTGGCTACTATAAGAATGTATTGCGGCTGTTGGATTAAATTTCTTTGAGGGACCAATGTATAGGATGCCTCGATTTTGTATTATCTCAGTTATATTCAATTTCGATACTGCCTAGAGGATCCAAAATATATGTTTCCTCAAATCTATGCTCTAGCTTTCCTCAAGTATGGGTTGTCTTGATTCACTGTTGATTTCATTAAAATAGTTGGATCAATTTTTCATAGTAGGTCCAGAATTACTAGTTGTGTACTTGTGTCTATTGAAAAGGAACAAAAACTGTTATCACAAAAGAAACAGGTTTTTACCTGCTAATTTCCAAAAGGTTGTGGCGTGTAATTAAGAAAAGCAATTGGCCCCGGGCTAGCACTATTTGGACTAGATTCGTATTGGAAAGTGAATTTATTAATTGGGGCTTGGACTCGTGCTGAGGTTAAATCCGTTCTGCTGAGGGGATGGGCCTAAACCAAACAGGGTGTCATTTAGATAATATGAAGGAGGTTCACATGCGAAAACATACAACGTGGGCGGTGGCTTAACTCCAGCCTTAATTTTTCCGGGAGACACCATTGTGGATTTATTCTCTTTGTTGTCTCTATGGCGATTGTGCTGATTGATTGAGGAAGGGTGTGATCCTGAATGAATTTGTTGCTGGCATTCTCTTTTGAGGTACATTCCGTTATTGTGACCTTAGAGGATTTACCTAAATGGGGCCTGTTGTAAGTTCCCATTCTTTGGTTACCGCTTCCTTATGGAATCTTTTGAGTTTAAAAAATTTTTGCTGTAAAATTTCTCTTGTAGAATCTTCGCTATTAAGTTATTAAAAAACCCTGTTTTACATCTATATGTGATTTTCAATTCGTCTAATTGGTCATTATTTAACTCTCCTGGACATCAGTTAACTCTTGAAGCTGCTGAATGCTGATTTGGTTTTCAGATTTACTTGCCCCTATGGTGCTTTGTTTTTATTTCTGCTGTCATAGAAGTTTTTCAAGGACACTAACTCAATCTGGCTGCATCAAAGCAGTAGTAAAGTTGATAATGTTTCGATGGAAAATTATTTCTCTTGGTTTTTGTGCAGTAGTGACTGCCAAAATGACTGCATGCTCAGCAAATCGCGGAACATTTTTGGTTATCCTAATTTATTTTTTCAATGCCCACTTTGTGTTTTGGGATTATACTGACATAATTGTGTATACGTTTACCTTAATTAGGGTGGGTACAGGATGGTCAATTAGCGAAGGATTATGTTTTGTCATTGGATAAGAACGAAAGATAAGTAGTTCTTTTGTTGTGATATATTGTGGAAACATTGGTCTGGGATGCCTAGTATGCCCTCTTTGTGGAGGGGAGGAGTACTATTTAGGGGAGGAGTACTATTTAGGGGAGGAGGGATTAAGTAATCGTCTGCTGGTCATTTCGTTATCTGAGGAGCTGTCTATGTGTTGTGTCTATGTGCAGGTTCTGTCCTACCCTATCATGGCACCCCAAGCATATTCAGAGTTTGCCTCATTTCTTAGTTACATATCTAATGTTTGTTTCCTGTGCTTTTTGCCCTTACCTAATTTTTTGGGGCCACTATGCTACTTACGTGGCTTACTTCCACACGGTCATATGATCTTCGGATAATCATTAGTTTGTTGATGACGGGAAGCCGTTGCATCCTCATCTGACTCTGATGGGGAAAGCCGCTATGCTCCCTATATGAAGACGCGACCTAACAGGTAGAAGGTAGCAAGCCACTGGGGAAAAGAGTCTGCAGTGCATCATAACGGGAACTGACTCTTGTGTTTTAGAACCTTGTTTGAATTCTGAATATGTAATTAGATATTGTCTACCTGTAGCGCCATATGATAAATGGGAGGGGTGTGGAATAACTCCCTCTGTAATGCTATATTTGGATCTTTGGTTCGGTGAGGAAAAGGAAAAGAGAACAAATTACTAGTACTTTTTTTTCCCCCCTAGCCAATTTCATTGTTCTGCCCCAGCAATTTTCTTTTACATCCGCACAGCAAATCAACATAGAAAGACTGGTGGATTATCTTATATCCAACCTCATTTACCTGCAGTGGGCTTCAGTCACATTTCTACTTGCGTGTAACTTGTCATATGTGCATTTATCCAATGAATGGATAAAATGAGTTATACTTTTGCCTGATAAGAACTCGGAGGTGAAAAAGCAATTAATTTGGAAGGTCTTTTTTCTGAAATTTTCTCGACGTTTCACTGGGCAAAACTTCCAGTCATATGTAACCCGATGTTGGAGAGTGAACAGAACATTATCACTCCAAACAGGTCATTGATTCAAGAATGGAGGCGGCCTTTTGGTGCCATTGTGGCAAAGCGAAACCAGACTTTGGTGTCTATGGAGATTTTACGCCTGTGGTTCTATTTCTTCGATTGTCTCTGTACTGGAAGCATGATCAGAACTAGGCATCAGTGCTATTAAACACTTAGATTGGCCTCCCAGTTTTCCAGATGGCTTCTTTGCCACCAAGAAGGTCAAGCACTCGCTTGTTCTACGGTTCTAAAATGCAATCGAATGTCCATATAAGTAGATAATAGAATGGAAAATATGGCCAAGAACTTCGTAAGTGCAGAGATCTAAAATCAGTGTCCTTTTTGAAGTAGCTGAAAATTGGTCAAGTCACTGGATTGGAAAGCTAAGACTACGTTGGCCAAAAGGAAAACCATATCTAAGCAATCTAGCTAGGTAACAATTACAGGGTCAAAAGAAGCAGATATGGAGTGATGTCTTTGGTAAATGATTTTGGCACTCCACTTTTTGGTAACCGCATTCCAATATTTGTCTTTTCATATTTAAAATGCACATGACATGAATACTACTCCTAAAAGAAAAATATTGGAGTGTGGTTATTAATATTTGGAGTGCCGAAATGATTTCCCTTTCAAATGGGTGCCGTATTGTGGTATCATGAGACGTTGCGACATCTTTGGTGGCCATCATTTATTTATTTTATAGTTAACATCTTTGTCGGTCATTTTTTTCTTATCTCCGGTCACCATGTGGCGGCACCCATCGCCGGCTATCAAATCTGTTGCTGGCAACTTTTTCGGCCAACTTTCCGGTGCCGGCAACTTTTCTGGCCGGTAGTGTTGGAGGCATGGCGTAGATAGGAGGAAGGGTATTTTTGTCAAGGTGGATTAGATATGCTTGAAAATAATTGGGTGGACTTCATGTGTTTGAGAACATGTATAATGGACTAGAGGCTAAAAATCTCTCGTTTAATGCACTAACATCCTATATGATCTGCCAAAAAAAATAAAAAAGTAGCAACAATAATCAATTTACCAGCTCCAAAAAAAAAAAAAAAAAAAAAACGAGTCAATCAGGGTTCGCGTAAGAAGCCGCATTTGTAAAATCTCAACTGAGAGATTAAGAGATTAATCTTGTGCAAAGCAACAAGTGTTTGTTATCATGAACGCCATTCGGCACCGATTGCATCGAAAGATAAGAATGATGCCAAAACCGCTAACAAGTAAAACGAGCACGGCAAAAGGCCAACGGGGCCGTCAATGCCAAAAATACCTATATAGGTACTTGTTTTTGTTGGTGGGGTTGTTTGGTTTTTGTAAAATGAAGTAACAATAGACATGCTGATGTAGAGACTACGGAAAAGATGAATAACTAAACTACAAAAGGTGGCTTTTTTGAGTCTGCAATGTCTGAACTCTGGTTAATTGACAATACTCAAGAATCATCAAATGAAAGAAATAACTCAGGCACATTACCTTTAGATGTCAAAATAGATAAATCCTTTTAATCCTTTTTTTTATATAACCAGGTGTCCGGGCCAGTTTTCAAGACTCGACTAATCCCCGGGAGGCAATCCCACCGTCCACTAAAGCCCCATTTAAATGAACAAAGCTCTGTATGGAGTGACCCCAAAGGAGTTGATAGCACCTAAGAGGTTTCGAACCTGAGATCTTAGAAGGGAACAAACTCCTGAGTCCCAAGTCTTGACCACTAGGCCAACCCCTTGGGCATTGGGGTTATCCTTTTAATCCTTGCTTTCCATCTTTTTTTGGACGAATAGAGAATAAAAGGGAGAGAGAATGAGAATTTTTTTTTTTTTTTGGTAGAATTAGTTTATTTTTTTGAAATACCTTTGAAAGAAAAATGGGAGGTCCATTACGCATTAGCTATCTCTAGACAATATCATTGGCTAAATTTCAGAATGGAAGAGAAATCATGGAAAGAATTGAATTGGCCTGGCACGATGAAGGATGGACAAGGAAAAGAATAGTATAATTGATTATTGTTGTATCTATCTTAATTTTTTTCTTAATCACTACCTTCTTTCGTGTAATTAAAAGATTTTTTTTTTCCAGTCAGTACCTAGGAAAAGAAAGGAAAACAAAAAAGAGTCTTTCTTCGATAAAGACATGGTATAAGAGTCAATCACGGAAATGGGACACATTAATTCCTTAATGCCAAGAGAACAAATCACCTACACATTTCAAAAATGCCCCTGCTAGCCCAGGAAAGTGCCTAAACCCTCCAAACCCTATGAAAGTGCTTAAACCCCAAAACCTAATGAATGTGTTTAAACCTAAACCCTAGGATACCCTATGAAAGTGCCTAAACCACTAAAACACTATAATTAGAAAGTAGAAACCCCTAAACCCTAGAGTATCATATGAAAGTGTCTAAACCACTAAAACTCTATAATTAATTGGAAAGTGCTCCTTGAATGCATAAATCCACTATACCCTACCCCAAAGAGCCTAAACCCTCTAAAATTGAACCAAATTCCAAAATTAAAGAGAGAAAATTAATTTTGTCCCAGCCAGGACCCACGCATGAGAGAGAGAGAGAGTGTGTGATGGGTCAGCAGCAAAGGAAAAGTGATGGGGTGACCTATCGCTATCAAAGGGTTAGTCAGTAAGCAGTAAAGGGAAAAGTGACGGGTTGTACCGGCTTTTTTTTGTAATTTTTTTAATTATTAAAGATATTTTTTTCTAGTGTTATCCTTGAACCCTAAAAAATTTCACATCAATGTATTAGAGGCTTTAAAATAAGTTAGGTTGAACTAAACACCCTTTAAAACTCCAAACTTGGCCTCTAGGCCAATTTTCTGTAAAATGGAAAACCTGGTTTTTAAGGGATTAGATTAAAATCAGTTGAGACTAATGTGGCTGCTCTTATAAGGTTGTTTGATTTTTTTTTGTTTTTTTTTTTTTTGAAACATAAACTTCATTAACTAGTTATAATTACAAAGGCAACTTCACGCAAGATTGTAAGCATCCTTCACCTCTTGGCGGGTGGTCTTGGTTACATTAACATAATTAAAAGAAAGAACAACATCCAAAATATCCAAAATAACATTCCTGATCGTGACATTAGCACAATTCACAGACAGAGTCACATCTCTGACACACCCAGGTCCGGGCTTGTGTGTCCCAATCTTTTTAAAGAATGAAGCACATTTTGTAATCACAACTAAGAAACACAACAGGGCAAAATTGTCATCGGCACGTCTCGATTTTAAGAGAAACCTGAATTGTCTTGCCTATTTCAGCCGAGTGTTTTAAATCAAACAATGCAATTCCTTGCGTTTCTGTAGAGCTCATTGAATTTCTTAATAGGCGAACCGCAACATTTTCAACTAAAAAAGGAAACAAGTATAAATAAATAAAATTGAGAATACCTAATCACATATTATCGGTCAAGATTATCGATGATAAAATAACAACATAAGCCAGAAAGAAGAAAATGAAAATCTGGAAATAAAACTTTGGATTTTCCCTCATGTTTGTAGATGTAACAGCCCTGCAAAACCAGAAACCACTCATTTTATGAAACCTAAAAGAAAATGAAATCCAAGGGTTGGAGAAGAAGGGAAAATAACTGATTGTTTGAATAGATTTCGTGGCATTCGTGTAGCTCTGAGATAATACCTCGCGATGCGCCGAGAAAACCGATGGAAGGGCAAACTTTGAATAAAGACGATACCTGGTCCTGTTAGAACAGTAGTTGCAAGATTTTCCCCCTGCATTTCAAAACCACAAGTGATGAAGTAATGACACGAGGTTTCCAGAAAGACAAGGGAATGATGCAGTTTTTTTTTCCCTTCCCGGAGAAGTTATCAAGCGATCAATAGCCACTCTGCCGATATCAACAATTCTATTCACATAACACAGGAAACACCATGTCCAACAAGCTAGTCATTGAATTTTAAGCATCTTAACTACGTTTACTGCATGGAAGGCATTAAGGGTAGAAAAAAGTAGCGAATCTAAACAACTGATAAATCTTTCAAAAAAATTAAATTACCTATAAAGCTTAAAACAAGAGAGTGACTACAAAGATGAAATTACATGCAAGCTTAAGCTGGAAACTTCAGAAGTAGCATGCTTTATAGAACAAGGGACCAGTGTGATTCAAACTCTTAGGCCTTCGTTAAAAAATTAGAAGATAAAAGAGGGCAAAAGAAAGTGAACCCAAGTAAAAAGTACGAATATGTATGCCATGACCCGCATCATTGGTTAAATACATATGTAACTAAATATGAATTATAGTTGCAATGACTAAGATCAGTCCTTCAGTTCAGGCTCTTTAAATGTAATTAACATTTCGAATGAGGGTGTCTTGTGCTGAGCTGAGGCCACGAAGCCAGAAACTATGGTAAATGGGTTCAAATTTCATTTGCCATCAACAAGGTACGTATTTTTCTAATAACATAGGAATAATGGAATATAAGAGTAATCCAGGTAATTAAAATTTTGAAACATTAAGTAGAAGCTACTTACCCCAAAGACCACCCTTCTTATGGGACCATTATATTTGACCTGAACGTTGACTGTTGCTGATATGGCCACAACGCAGGCAACATCCACAGCAAGTACTTCACCCACCTCAAGATTTTTCTGTACAACTAACAAAAGGAAAAGAAACCCCATTACTTTTCCCACAAAGTTTGAATTATAAATCTCATATCCCTGCATAGAAATACCGATCATGGATTCACGTGTACAATTCATTTAATTAAGGTTTGTTAGCTACTTAGCTTCAGCCTAATAGGAAACTTCCATAAACAGATTGAAACTGCTAAAATTACACTGCACACAGAACCTACGTAAAAGATCATACTCCGTATGGATGCAAAAGTTTATGATTAACCAGCAAAACCATATGGAAATCCTTCTTCATAACAAGAATGAAAAAATAACCATTTTTCCTTTCCAAGGATTGTTCTAGAATAATACTAAGCAGGTTTAATAGGTGAGGCTGCCTTAAGATTAACTGACGAGGCGAAGTAAATGAATATAGCAGGTGAGATAATTTCAGATTACTCGATGCAACAAATTCTACTTCTTGCTGCAAAATAATTCCTACAAAATGGATTGCCATGTTCACTTATAGTGACAAAATCTGATTTTGTAGCATCAAGGCGTAGAAGGTGGAGTTATTGTGACAAAATCAATTTCGTTGTGCTATTGTGTAGCAGTAACTATGGCAGGAAAGTTTCCCGCCGGCGGGAATTGAATCTTGCCACATAATAATTTTGTCACAAGAAGTTCGTTGCAATAAAGGTCTATTTTAGATATACCATGACGAAATCTTTTGTCTTTTGTCACAATAGGACATTTTTATTTCTACAATTTATTTTGTTGCCAAAGATTTTAGATTGCACCTATAGGAACAAAATAAAACTTCCTTGCAACTAGAGTAGGTCTTGCAAAGAAATTATTTGTCACAATATATTTAGTTATTGTGACAAAATATCATGTGTGGCAACAAGACAACAAGCAACAGCTTTGGTGTCGAACTTATTTTGTCATGATAGTTTGTCGCAGCAACTATGGCAGGAATTTTAATCCTCTTGGTGGAAATTGAATCTTGCTACAAAATATTTTTGTCACCATAAATTTGTGACAGTAAATTTTAGTTTAGAAATAAGGCTACGAAATACTTTGTCACAATAAGGAATTATTATTCGTACAAATTGTTTTGTTACAGTAATAGAAAAAAACTTTATTGCAAAAGAAAAAATTAATTGAATAATTAAAAGGCCAAGATTTATTGCAAAAGAAAAAACTAATCAACAACACAATAAAATTAATCATCATGATTGTGTTACAGTCGTGCGGCTACTGTACATTCAACTATAGCACAAGCCTAAGTATTCTATAAAGTAGGCTCAACATATAGACTTTAGAGGTCACTTCCGAGTCAATTTTTATAACGATCGATCTAAATCGTTAGGATTTCACATCTTATGATTCTAGCATTGACACCAAAATCGAAGATTATCGGACATAAGTGGCCACATGATCGAAAGACATTTCATGCGTCCGTAGGCATTAAAATCTTATAATACACCACCAGAGCCCCATCTACGGTTTTTATTTGCAATCTAAACTGTCTATCTTTAAGATAAGATGGATCATATCACTCCCAATAAAGGGGCTTGCATAACCCAATTGAGAAAAAAAACTAATTTGAATAATTTAGTCAACAAGCACAATGAAATCAACAGCCTTGATCGTCATCATGTGCCGCGATCGTGTGGCTACTGCACCTTCAACTACAACTCAAGACTTAGTTTACTATTAAGAAGGTTTAATGTACAGATTCTAAAGGTCATTGCCAATTCAATTTTTATGATGGTCGATCTGAACCGTTAGGATTTGACGTCTTACCAATTCAATGATTGTCACCAAAATCAGAGACCAGCGTACATCGGTGATCACGTGATCGGAAGACATCTAATGCATCCAAAGGCATTGAAGTCTTATAATGCACCACTCGAGCCCCACCTGAGGTTTTTATTTCCGATCTGAATCGTCTATCTTTAACATAAGATGGATCATTTCATTTTTACCAAGAATGATTCGAATGAAGCTAATCAAGTATTGTTACGCACTTGATCAGACTAAAAATATCATTTTTTTAAAAGAGTTTGCATCCCAATGAAAGTGCTTCCTAAATCCGATCGAGCCAAAAACCTACGTGAATAATTTAAATCAACTAGCACAACGAAATCAACGGTATTGATCCTCGTCATTGCACCGTGATATTGTGGCTACTGCACATTCAACTACAACACAAGAATTAGTTTTACTATTAAGTAGGTTTACTGTATAGATTCTAAAGGTCATTGCTAAGTCAATATTTATGATAGTAATCTGAACCATTAGGATTTCACATCTTACCAATTCCATGATTGTCACCAAAACCAAATACCATCAGATATTGGCGATCACATGAACGGAAGACATTTAATGTGTCAACTAATGGCAACAAATTAATTATATATTGTGACGACATATTTTTCACTACTATTAAAACTTTTTGTGAAAAACTATCCCTATAATTTTTGGTTTATTGCGACGAGTTCAAGATTTTGTCACAACAAACTCATTACTATGGCCTTGTTGTAACAAAAGGGCGACAAATATATTTTGTCACAAACGTATTGACCCAAAAAAAAAAAAAAAAAACTAACATATAGTGACAACAAATTTCGTACCAAAATCTAGATTTTGTTGTAGTGAGTAGTGAGTACCATTGCAACATCATCTTAATCACAGTTCTCTGGTACCATTTGGGGATACCTGCCTGTTGTGGTACGGATTCGCCCACAGGATGGCTGATTAGCAAAATGCTTTGACCCATTGTGGCGTGTCGTTATCGATAGTGTCCCATGCAGCGTACTTCAGTTGTTTAGAATCACCACTTGGTTTTAGAAACCAAGAAACCAAATTGAGATTCCGATGTTTGGGAGTCAAGGGTACGATTAGGGGAAGGTACCCCTCTTCGCCCAACCAAAAGGTTGGCCTCTAGTTATTGGACATAAAAAGTCTCAATTCATTCTTTATTTCGCAAATAACTGGTTGTTAGCCATTAAGAGATATGGGTGATGACAAGAAAAGTAAAGGGGATCTGGGAATTGGGATCATGCAAGGAAATAAGAAAAATAAACAAAAACAGATGTTCGGGTGCAAAGCCATCTGACAGCAGAGAGATTGCACATTTATATTGGCGGCTGCCACTTAAGGTCAACCCACCGCCATATGCAACAATACAACATCCAGCGGTCACTACATCTTGTAGTACTCGTTACACCAGAAACAACAGTTTAAAGTTTAGCTCAAAACACAAGACAAATCAAAAGGGGCTAGCCTGTGGGGATATGACATTCCACCATGATCCCTCAGTGCTCGGAGTTGAACAACGAGCTTGATTCCGTGGCTTTTATAAATTAAAAGCACAGAAATTGGATTGAACTTTGAGAAACAAGAAGGGTCACAGGTTTTTGGATCTCTTTGGGTGTTTTTGCTCACAAAACTTGCTAAACTATGAAGGGTTTGCCCTCTGGAATCAATCAATAACATATAGAAATGTGTTTTACCTACAAAAGCTTCCCAACCCCAAATCCTAATTTTCAACAATTTTTAATTTTAATTTTAATTTTTTTTTGTACAAAAAGACCACGTGGAAACTGCACCCCACTTTCTATTCCTCCCCTTCAGCCACGTATAAACTCATCCCCAATCTAACCCGTAACTACCTTCCCACTTTCTATTTCACCCTTTCACCATTCACAATTAACGTCCCCCACTTCCTTTTTTCATTTTAAAAAACACGTGATTCCAGTTCCTCTCCATCTCACGAAATACCCACCCTCTCTCTATGTCTCAAAGTCTCTTCTTCTTTTCTCTTCAGCACCAGCCGCTGCCAATACCCAACAGTCGGGTGAGGAGGGAGGGAGGCGGACCGCGGGTGTAAAGAATTAAGGGTTCTTTGCCATTAATTTTGGAAGTTTTGTTTTCTGTTGATGTGTATGCTTCTGATTGATTATTGTACTAACTATGTCGGTCTTAATAGATGGTATTTAGCGGGTCGATCAAAGAGAGTTCATAATCAAAGAAAATGGAATAAAGAAACGGAAAAGAAGATGAGATGTCAATGGTGGTGCATAGACTGTGTATTTGAGTGCTTTCCTTGTCTTAGTGGTTTGCTCTTATAAGGAAAAGTTTTGTTTTCTGTTGATTTTTTTTTTCCCGCTCCCGTGCATTGGACAGTCTCCTTTTCTTCAAACAGAGAAAATGACCCATAAGTTCCACTTGACAGCCTCCCTCCCTCCGCCATAACAGTTCTTTTTTCTTTTATTTCTACTTTAATATTTTTCCCACCGTTGATTTCTCTTCATGGTTCTTGAGTAACAAGTTTGATTCCATTTGTAACAAGATTTTGTTATAATAGCAGGTTCAGCTCCGTTTGTCATGAAAATGTGTTCACGGAGTGCATACCAATTGTTCAAAGACTAGTTTCCATCTCCAAATTACATGTGCATTTATCTTTTTCTCTTATCATCATTGTGCCCGTTCGATTAACGGGACGACACTAAAAAAGTTTACATGAAGTTTTTTTCGTTCACCGTGCATCTACGGGCACAATGGTAGCAGGGCCGGCCCAGGGCCAAGGCCCACAAGGCCTGGGCCTAGGGCACCCCAAAAATGGCCACTTTTTGGGGCACCCCACCATTTTATACCAATGGGCTTGACTAGAACACTTTTTGGACCAAAATAAAGGAAAAAAATCCATTAGAAGTGTGAGAAATCACTATAAATCGAGCTTTGTATATTTTTGAGTGATTCTAGTGTCAAAAGCTTCGCAAAAGAATATATTTCAAAAGTCATGAAGGAACCCAAGTCCAATTTGATCTCTAAGTATGAGAAAACAGACAAATTCCAAAGCTATATCAATCTGCCCCATAGCAGATTGAGAGTGTTGCAGACCAGATTTCAAAAATCCACTATAAATCGAATTCTTAATGGTTTTGAGTGATTCCAATGACAAAAGAAAGACCTCTGAGTGCACTTTAAATCATATGAAGGAACCACATCGTAATTAACAGTTTATTAAGGGAAAATCGCCCAAAACAGCGACCCCTGTAACCAAGCATGTCAAAAGTGAGAGTATTTGTAGGGCACTTTTTTTTTTTTTTTACTAGGCCTAGGGCATCCAAAAACCTTGGGCCGGCCCTGAATGGTAGTTTGGTGTGTATATGGGTGACTGGGAACTGAGTATGAATTATGAAAGTATGTGAGAGCTTATGTGAATCTATGTGAACGTATCAATATTGGATACCAAGCCTTGGTACTTATAGAGCTTAGGGGAGAATTGTCAAAAGGATTAATTTAACCCCAAAAATAGAGTTTAGTCCGGCCTAAACACACTGTTCTAAAAGAAGGTCTGGAAGGCCGAGTACTCGCCGCCTAGGCGCTAGAAGGACCCTCACCGACTAGCCCGACTAGATGGACTATCCCGACTATCCCGATTAATTGCCCGACTAGGCGCCGAGTACTTGGCCCTAGAAGCTAGAAGGAGCCCGACCGCCCTGGGAACGCCTAGCGAGTTTTAGAACCTTGCTAAACACTATCTACGAGAGTCCCAAATCTTCAAATGACCCCAAATAGCCGGATCGTAAGAGATTGGAACTAATCCAAACTTTGTTATGCTTCTAAAAGGTCTGCAGAAAAATAAGAACAGTGGCTGCTAGAAGTAGTAGCGGCTGCTAGAATAAGTAGCAGCCACTAGAACATCTGGCGGACCGATGGATCAAAGTGTACGGCGTGCTTCTGGACTAGAGACCAAGCGACTGATAGCAGACAGGCTGGCAGCCGGCGGATCATTTGGGGGCCAGCAGAAAACAACTAGCGGGCGATAATAAGTAGCGGCCAATATTCCTAGCAAGTGATAGACCCTCTAAGACACACTCAAGCTCTCTAAACTTTCTTAAGGGGTACTCCAAAACCTTTCAAAGCTTGACAAAGTTCAACCAAAAGCTTCCCTCCTCTAAATCAAAGCTTGCAAGAAATCATTTCATCGCTCAGATTTGCCCAAGGCGGGGCTTAAACATTTACGAAGCCAAATTAATGTGTCTACATCATTAAAAAATGCTACAGAAAAAACACTGCCAAGCTTGGTAAAGTTCAAGAACAGAAAGAAATACATCATATTCATTGTTCCTGTATAGATCAGGTTGAACAGCTTGAACTAATTCAAGATCTACTAACCTTACGAGACTAGCTTGAAATGACGTGGACCTCAGTTTAGGGTTATTCATGATTAGCACAATAAAATATTTGTACAATAGATGTAAGCATACACCAATGTCAATGACAACTCAAACTATTGGGTTAAACTCATTTTGTAGCCCAAAATGACATTATGAAATAAACTACCATAACAAGCAACACCACTTGGTTTCATGCTCCAGCGTTAAATTCAGACTAACAAAGGTTAAACACTAATAAAATCCTATATACTTTCTGGCAGTGACTAAATTAGGATTTAGGAACAATGCTCACCAGTAAGGAAAAAAACAACACAAGTAACAGACAGTATGCAAACGATAAGATAGTAAACTCATAGGACAGGCTGAAGTATGAATGCACGACTCATGTGCCAGTCAGCAACTTGATGCTAGTGCCGGAGACACAGAACCACAAACACGCACACAGGTACAGAAAGAAAAACTGAAGAAATTTATGCTACAAGAATATCAGGTGTGCAACTAACAGTCCTAAAAGACAGTACCAGATCCACCAGCAACAATGAATGCAAGCCCCTGGCCAGATAGCTTCTGTCTCAAGAATCCCTACAAGTGACATAAGCATGCCCATCAACAACTGATTTCAGTTATACCGTGAATGGGTAACCATCAGACCCACGGAAATTAAGCAAAAGAATGAAGTTTTGAGGCAGTCAAACCATTCTAACCTCAGCACCAACAACGGCATTAAGGGGCCTTTGAACAACTGTATTAGTTACTTTCACATCGTTCATGGAGCAAAGGAATACATCTGGCTACAAACAAAGATTAACAGAGTCACCTACGAATTCAACTCAGTTATTATTTTCTCATCACGAGTTTAGCCAAGTGAGAAAATACATGAAGAGAAAATGAAAGGAATTATTAGCAGAAATAACCAAGATCTCTCAAGTGGGAAGCTGCAATAGAAAAGACTAGAAAGAGGAAATTCAAACCAATTCTAATCATACCAAGAGAACCAATAAACACTAAATTACAGGTACCTGGCACAAAAGTTCGCCACCTAACATTGCCAAATCAATCTACAAAAAGAAACTAAGTTAAAAGCGAAGCAAATAACAAGGAACAGGTTTTGTGGCACCTAATGATGAATCCATAATCACGACAAAAGACAAAATTTATTGACAAAGGAAAATGAAAAGCCCAGTTTTCCGAATGATATGCACCGGAAGAATTCGAGCTAAAGAAGGTGTAGCAATTCCAACAAAGCCATCACTTAAACCAGCATTGAGAAGAACTATGCTAGTCACGTTCTTGCCGAATAGCCACTGCCAGACACCAGCTTCATTTTCAGCAACAAAAACATTTTCCATTTGAATGGACTCCGACATGTAACACATGGAACCTGCAGGCCAATCAGATAATTTTCCGTTGACTGGTACTTCAAAATTTCCGATATTAAAAGTAATATTATGACTTCTTCAACTCCTGACAACCAAGATTAAGTGCACCAAGTATAAGCATAAATGGTATCAATAAGCATAAATTCTTTTCCACATGGGAGTTAAGCATGGGCCTGCAACTTCCCAATAAAGAAGGGACTTAGTTTAAACATTATCATATGTAAACAAAATAAACATCCATAAGGTGGAGTTAATCATTAAATTGATTCGTCATATAACACAACACAGTGCAACTTTTCCTATTTTGGAAGGAAAATTGTTAAATAATTACTCTAACAGGAGCAACCCATGTTTAGAGAAGTAACAATTACAACACATCCCATTGACCATGTGTAAGATCCCCGACCCAAATAAACTCACCAGGCTTTGCAATAACCTTCTCTTGCGGCTTCAACATAATCTGACAATGAGATCGACAACAATGAAATAACACCTAAGTAAGATAAATGAAAAAACAGCACAATTATTGTTTTCATTCGGAGTAATTAATACCTGAACTATCTGAGCTTCACCACCCAAAATCTGGAAAGGTATCACATCTTGTTGTGGAGACTGCAATACATTATCCATGTGAGTCCATCAGAATTAGAGAAAAACAATAAAAAGATAAAGTATTGGGGATTAGACTTTAGAGATGGAAAAAACAAAAGAGTGGCTCCTACTTTGTTAATAAGTACTCCATAATGGAGCAAGGTGAAGGAAGCTTAAAACAAGGAACAACATCCGGTTTATAATCCCATATGAACGACCCAAGCTACTCGAGTTTGAGCTCGTGTTCATTTATTAAAAGCTCGTTTAAGATCTGCTTGTTACATGAACAAAACAAGCTTGAACTTTTTTTAAAACTTGTAAACGTTACAAGCCAAGCTCGAACAAGCTATTACTTGGCTTGTTCGGCATATAATGTATAAAATATTCAAGCTGCTCGAGATCGGTTTGTGTTTGGCATGATTAAAACTCATTTGAGATCGGTTCGTCTCATAAACAAGCTAAGCTCAAACATATTTTTGAAGCTCATTAAATTTTCAAGCCAACTTGATCAACTACTTGCTCGGCTCGTTTGGCTCATTTATCACCCTTATACAGAGCTGACTTGATTTGTTCTTTGTATACTTACATAAGAAATAACCCAAAACAAAAAAGACAAAAATGTCGGAGGCATGTGTCTTTCTCCGTAAAATATAAGTACTGGTACTCTATACATTTTTGTACTCATACCAATTTTTCCAATTTATGTGATAACGTTAAACAAAGCCTAGAGAGATACGTGTAATATCGATCCATCATGAATACTCTTGGGACACTATTTGGTTCTCTGCATTTCGTAAAAATATTGTTCGGATATTGTCAATAGAACAAGGAAGCTCCTGATGCACGAAGCAATGTTCCAAAAAAGATGCTGAGTTGAATTTAAATCTGTTTCATTGTTTGCATATTTGTTTAACCTTGTTCAACTTCTTCTTTTTCTTTTTCTCCTTTTGTTTTGTTTTGGTAATTGAGGTTTTATACTCTACTTCTTGTTCCTCCATTCTCTACTCTCTACTCTAAGATAAGTAAATAGAACAACACCAATCAATTTAACTTTCTGATAAAAAATCAGCCAAAATAATAAGAAAATATTGATTTGTTTTGCAGCCTTGCAGGTGGCATGTGCCAATTAAGTGTACCACTAATAAACACCCTTGATCACGCCATCACTTCTAACGTTCCTCACCTCTCGGCGCCCAAAACTAATTAATCAACTCCATCAAATCAATTGACGGGAGCTTTTGTTCTATAAAGCCAAAAAAATACATGAACAAACGCATTCACAATCATATATCAATGTGCGCAAAACAAGTGGATCGGTCGATTGGGGGAGAGAGAGAGAGAGAGAGAGAGAACCTGATAAACGTAAGGTTGGAAGGGTGTTGAGAAGAATGGAGCGGCCATGGCGGAGAAACAGAAACGATGGTTCGGGTTGCTCGAGTGTTTTTCAGATGGAAATTGTCAAAGGCAACGGAGGTAAATAAAAGCGTAAAATATGTACCTGCCCTTTAAACTATCCAAAAAAATTTATTTTCCCCTTCAACTATCAATTGTACACGGTAGCCCCTCCAACTATCCAAAATTTCCTTACTAAGGCCAATTTCCACATTCCATCCATTTAATGGACGGAAAAGTTAGAACCAAACTATTAGTGGGTTGGTTGAAGGCTATATCTGTCTTTTAACCATCCAATATATGTATATGTATCTCTCTACTTCTTCCTCTCTTATCTCACAATCCCTACTCACCTCCTACGCCCAAGTTAGATGAGCAATCATTAAAATGGGGAAACCCTCATTTACTAAACAAAAAGCTAAAACAGAAAAAGGGTTTTCCTTAGAAGCCTATTCTGCTAGTACTTCTCTACGCCTTTTCCAATCCATTTTCATTTTTGTTTTTTATGTTTGCAGTTAAATTCAAAAGGCAGTAACCGAAAGTCGACAAAATATATCTATTAACCAAAAAAACATTTTACAAAATGGATCTCTTTATCCCTCCCATTGATCAACATACAAAATGGATCGTGTTCAATCTTTAAAAGATCGAAAGGGAAGAAACTCCCATTGGGAATCAAAGAACATACCAAATCATTTCTCTCAATGTTTGCTATTTTTTCTTATACACTTAGGGGACTTCGTTAATGAGAGCCAATTGCATGTGTTTAACTTGCTAATTTTCAAGTATTGGACATAGGATTGGAATGGGATCTTCAAATTTCAGGGACCTCTTGACTTCGTTTAGTCCGTCTTTAGACTTGTTTGCTATCACTTCTGTCGAATTAAGGTCCCTCGATCACTGGTTTTAGTAATGGGGTGAGTAGGGACTGTGAGATAAGAGAGGAAGAATGAGAGAGATACATATACATATACATATTGGATGGTTAAAAGACAGATATAGCCTTCAACCAACCCACTCAGTTAGGTTCTAACTTTTCCGTCCATTAAATGGATGGAATGTGGGAATTGGCCTTAGTAAGGAACTTTTCCGTGTGCAATTGATGGTTGAATGGGAAAGTAAAAAAAAAATTGGATAGTTTAAAAGGTAAGAACATATTTTACCCTAAATAAATAAATAAATCTCCGAAAGAAATTGGGACAATTTTTTTGGATTCGGGGACCCCGTAGTGCACCTCCGCACTACGGGGTTGTAGGACGGCCAAAACTATGTCGTTTTAGGTGTGCATAGGTTTAGAATCACAACATTTTCTCCCTCTTAGGATTATGTCAAGTTTGACATTAATATTTTTAATTTTTTGTGGACCTTTTAAAAATCTAGAAAATTGTTTATGACTTTAAATTTGTATAGGACAACATTAGCTAATAATATTCATCTAGTTTGTAGAAATACTAGTTTTTACAAAGTGTCTTTGGGCACGGACATTCACTAGTACTATTGTAGGTGTGTTTTTGTGAGATGCCCTAAATATAACAAGTGGCATAATTTAAATTTTTAAACACAATTGACAATTTACACATCTTGACTTTTATTCTTATACACTGTAACTCCTTCTCATCTCGAACGGGCATTAGTTTTACAAAACCGAAGGAAACCCGAAAATTAGAAGTTTAAAAATGTGTTTAATTATAGATTTTTTGTTTTGAGAGCCAGGTTTTAGGGGGGAAAACTTCTACTCCTAAAATAAAATAAACAAACCAACCTCAATCAAAAATAAGTGACTTTTATGTTCACGTATAGAAGAAATCGAAAATCAAATTTGATTTTGAAGAAAATAAACACCCACTTAAAAATATTCACATTTTAGAATTTAACAAATAAAACTAAGTTAAAATGACGTAGTTTTGAGGGATTAAGTAGTGGTGTTCTCTTTGCACGGATCCAGGGAGTGTTGTGCACCCTCGTGTTGTGCGGCGTGTTGTGCGCTCCTCAACCGTCCGATTGTGTTTTGGACGGCTCGGATTCATTCAGTAATTTTAATTTAATTTTGATTTTTTTTGGTCGGTAAAAAATCAAAACACATCCGACCGTCCAAAACACGATCGGACGGCCGAGGAGTGCACAACACGCCGCACAACATGGGGGTGCACAGCCCCTCCTGCGGTTCCTCTTTGCACACCCAAAATGACGTAGCTTTGTGATTCTAAACCTATGCACACCTAAAACAACGTAGTTTTGGCCACCCTACAACCCCGTAGTGCGGAGGTGCTCTGTTTTTTGGAAAAATAATTAAGATGGAAATTAGATAGCAAATTGAAGATAAAATAGGAGAAAAGTTAACTAAGAATATGAATATTTTCCTTTATCTTGTTTAAGACCCAAACAAAGAAAAGGGAAATTTTAAAAAAAAAATTCTTTTGACTGTTCTTGACTGTTTTTGCTCCTTTTGACTCTTTACCAATATATAAACGTAGACTATACCGAAAGATTAAACGCTTGCAATGCCGTTTGTCGGACATATAAGGTTTTATAAGGAGATTAGTTAGTGAGGGAGATAAGCTTATACTTGGTTTGGGTAGTAATTGATATGAGTGGATAATAGTTGGTAATGTGAGAAATTACTTTTTTGCCTTTATTAAATCATTGCATTGTGAATAGAAAATGGTTTGAGGGGTAATTTAGTATTTTTATGCACCCGAATAAGCCGGCAAACAACAACAACAACAAACCGGCAAACACTTTCTTGTTTCTCATATTCTTCCCTTATCCCCTCCCTTGTCCCTCGAACAAGGGAGGGGATAAGTATTTGTTAAATCTTCCCTTATTCTCCTTCCAAGTTAAAGTAGAATATACAGTAAAAATAAGTATTTGTAGAATATAATATTATATGATGGGGCTGGTTCCGTGGACACAAGTTTTGACACATATTTTGACACTCTATCTCAGCCATTGATTATTGATTTTAATGGCTGAGATTAGAACATAACATTGTACCTTCTCTCTCCCCCCATCCATACCTCGCCCAAGTATTTCTCTTTCTCAACCCTCACCGACATCATCCCTGGGCTCTCCATATCCGGCGATCCCATTGCCGGTGAACCCTGTCTTCGGCGACGGAGTATTTACCCCCGCACATACTTCTATCTCAGCCATTGATTTCCTGGTTGTGTTAATTATTCGGGTTTATAACTCAGGTTAGGAAATTAATTCACCTTCTTCCTAATTGAGGAACCAGAAACGAAAAGAAAGTGACACAAAGCTTTTACAATCTGTGTCTATCAGTAGTAGCTATTTAGCTTTCACAAGCTTTCCTAATTGGTTCAAATTTCAGGTTTTGGGGATTTGGAGGAAAATGGGTTTCTTAAAGCAGAGAAGGGGTTTTACCAAGAATTGAATAGATTTAGTGTTAATCAAACCCTTAATTTGAAGCAAAAGTGAAGACCCTTGGACAATTGAAAATCGATGAAATAGGTCTTGGATATTTATCCTCTACTGATTGAATAGAGCCGTAATCCGCCATTGGAGAATTCTCAGGTGGGGTTCGCCTCCGATAGGGTCGCCAGAGATGGAGGGCTAGGGGATGATGTGGGTGAGGGTGGAGAGAGAAAATACTTGTGTGAGGTAGGGAGGGAGAGGAGAGAGATTGCAATATTACATTCTAATCTTAGCCATTGAAATCGATGGCTGAGATGGAGTGTCAAAATATGTCCCCGGAACCGGCCCCATATATGATATGCAATATTTGCACAAATAGATAGTATCCGATATTAGTTTTGAAGTTCGAAAATGGGGTCTTTAATGAATTTTTAAAGTAAAAAAGATAAAAGAAAAAAAAAGTAGAAATATACAAATTTCCCTTTTCTTTGTCTAGGACATTATTTTCACCTATCATTTGGTATATGCAATATAATATTTATCTTTCGATTTTCATCTTTATTCATGTAATTTACCATCATATTCTTTCATTGATTTGCATTTTTACACAAATAATATCAATATTATGAGTATGTAAAAATTACAAATATAAAAAACAGGTAGTTAACATGCGGTAGATCTCTTGGATACCCCACACTGCTCCCGGGATCAAGTCTCATTCCCCTTCCCCTATGTTATTAGATTAGGAATGACGAATGACAAAAAACAAAAAAACAAAATTCAAATCATCAATCTAAAAAGCACGTCCCATGTAGGGGTGGTAATTTATGACACATCAGATAACACGATCCAAACATAACACGAAATTAGCGGGTTAGTGTTGAATATTTCTGACACGAAAAATGTATATGACACGATCCGAGAACACGATTAGTAAACAAGTCAAGTTTGGGTTCAACCTGCATAGCCCAAGAATGACACGAATTAACCCGCATAACCCGAAAATTAACTTGAATTAACTTGCATAACCCGAGAATGACACCAATTATTCGTGTCGTGTTCATGTAAGAAACCATATTTTTACTAAAAATCTTTTTCGAATTTAGTTGAGGAATTATGTGAAATTACATTTAGAGGGATAAGAGTGGGTTAATGTGGGATACAAATTGAATTTGGGCCGTTTAGTAACACACAAGTTTACACGGAGGTGTATAGCGTAATAATCCAAAAAGTGTGTATAAAATGAATCAGAGGAGAGAGAAATTCATCTCCCTCCCCTCCCCTCCCCTCCCCATTATAGCCGCCCCCTTCTCCTCTTCTCTCTCTAAAAATATTCCACAATCACTCATAAATCCACCTCCCTCACTCAACCAAAATGTAGATCCACTCACCCACATTCATAATCAAGCCATTTGAAGTCCAGGGTATGTTTCTTTTCACTTTGAAGATCAAAAATCAATTGGGATTTGAAGATTGAAGTTAGGGTTTTGTGTAGATCTTGATCTTCTTCAATTGGAACTTAATCTTTGAGGTACGGGTTGATCTCTACTTTCTCTAAGTGTTTTTGACATGTTTTGATGTATCTCTTCCACAAATTTCATGTTCTAAGTACTTGGGTTGAAATCCCCCACCTTAGGTGAAAATCTGCTAGTTCTCTAAACCTTTGTAATCTGCATGGCCGCCCGGGCAGGAATTCCAATGGCCGCCCGAAATGTTGTTTTGTGGTTTGGACTCCATTTGACCCTCATTCGATATCCGTTTGTGTTATGTGATCATGTACATCAAATCCCTAGCATTTATGCGTCATTTCTTTATATGAACTTGTTCATTATTGGTTCATTGTACTTATAACTTGTTAATTCTCTAAATTCGTTGATTATAAAGCTTACCTCGCAAACACAACACTTTCTAATGTAATGCAATCGACAATGCACTTGATTTTGTACGAAATGGAGAATGTTTTGATATGGACACATGTTGGACACTTGAGGGGACACGAAATCTTTTTAAAAGGGAAATGTTGGATTTGAAATTGAATCGTGATATCTCGGGCCACAGTTGGTGAGTCCCAAGATATGAGTTACGAGACCCGTGAATCTCGGTAGCGGTTACGAGGATCACGAATCTCGGTAGAGGGCTACGAGGTACTAGGGAGATGTCCCGAATGCTGGGCAGGAGTTACGAGGTCCAAAATACTCGGCAGGGCTACGGGGCCCAAAATTTCTGGTTTTTCACAAGATTGAGTAACAAATGTTATAAATGGGAAAGTGAATAATAAGATACGTACACTGAAAATAAAGTTAAGAGGATTTTTATGAAACAAATAACGACTTATGATTTGATGATGATAGATTGCCTTATCTTTCAGAAGCTTGATACATAGATAACCCCATCTATCTCATGCAAGTTTCATGCATATTCATTTAGAGTTTGTTGATAAATCTCTACTGGGTTAGTGTAGTACACCTTAATAATTTCAGGTACATTGCATAGAGCATGAGTTAATTGCTTGAAGTGCATGAATGGATTTGAAGAGTATACACTTGAAGAATTATAATTCTATCTTATGAACTCTATTTTTGAAAAATAGATATGTAATTCTATTCTTTCACAGGTCCTTTGACTTTGGAAATGTAATACTACTTTAAGTATTTCAAACTTATATATTTATTTTGGGGTATGGGTACCCAACTTGACAATGTGAGTTGAACTTGGATATTTACGGACGAGATTATGGGTTTATAATGTTGAGAAATGTTATTTTAAAATATATTGAAGTTTTAGGGTGTGACAGTTTAGGTCAAATTTGGCTAAATAGGCCATTTCCAAGTTTAATCGTGTCAATCTATGTCGTGTTTGGGTTGAAACGATTAACAAAAGGTCGGGTTAAGGTTCATTTTTTTGACACAATTAGTTAAGCAGGTCATTTCGACACGAATCCGATTCGACGCAACACAACTCCCGGCCCTAGTCCCACGTCTACCGAAATTACAGTTTAAACCCATCACGAAACCTATATATCTATCTCATCCTAAAAGTTTCTGTCTTCCTTTTGTTTGGGTATAACGGAAGTTCAAAAAAACAACAGAAGATAAAAAACAGCAAAGAATAGCAAAACGCTAGTCTTCCGCCCTAGACATTCGACAGTTTTTTGATTGTTAGGGTTTGTTCTTTGATTATCTTGTACAATTTCGAACCACAGGGAAACGATCATCGGGAATCCATATGGCAGTGTACTATAAATTCAAGAGCGCAAAAGATTACGACTCAATCCCAACCGATGGCCATTTCATATCAGTCGCCAATTTGAAAGAAAAAGTGTTTGAATTGAAGCACTTGGGAAGGGGCACTGATTTTGATCTCGTTGTCACCAACGCCCAGACTAACGAAGGTAGTTTTTATTCCCTAGAAGTATCGATTCTGAATCATAGTTTTTAAGCAATTTGTAATGCAATTTCTGTGCTGTTATATATATGGCTTCTAACAATACTTGTCGAGGTTGGATTGATCGGTGGGAGGACTCCATTGGTTTGTAAGGGATGATAGTAAATTGGCATCAAATTCTGTACTCTTAGGTCATATATATTATACACACACATACACGATTGGCCTATACTCTAAAGACCCACTAACTATGGTGCTCTCCGGGGAGGAGATTCATGGAGGAGGCCATTGCTCCTCCGGCAGTGTAGTTCATGGAGGAGGCCCTGGCTCCTCTGGAGCTGGAGATTCGTAGAGGCGGCCTTCGCTCCTCCAGAGGCAAAGTTCATGGAGGAGCCTGGCTTCTATGGAGTTAAAGTTCGTGGAAGAGCCCTTGTTCCTCCAGAAGCGTATCGTGGTGGGGCACTGGAGGCACTCTTGCAGATGGCACACCCGTATGTGGGGCGCCTGGAAGTGGGAGTCGCTGGTGAGATGACGTGGGGGTGGCCTATCAGATACCCACAATATGTATATATATGTGTACCTATATGAATATTGTGTGCGCGCGCGCTCCCTCAGTCACACAAAGATTGTCAAGTTTGCAAAACAATAACATATAAGAATGCATTTTTGTGAAAAATAATTCAAACTTTTTCCATAAAGTAGAGCTCGTTGATTTTTTATTTTATTTTATTTAAATTTTTAATATTATTCTTTTATTCAAAGAGGGGGTTAGCCTATTGGCAGGTTGAGCTGTGATAAGAGCATGTTATGTGACACCTTAGAAGATTTCAAAGAAACTTTTTCACTTGGTTTGGACTCTTGGGGAATGTATTAGCCAGTCAATTAGCGGTGGTTGTTTTTGCTTCTTATGACAAAAGAATAATATTATACTTCCTTCAATTTCTGTGTATCTGTAGTTTTTTTCAACTCATTTTTTTTTTTGCGATTTCAGAGTACCTTGATGAAGCAGTGCTGATTCCGAGAAATACATCTGTTCTAGTTCGTCGAGTACCTGGACGGCCTCGCATGCGCATAGTTACTGGAGCAGTAATTACACACGACATGTACTTCTTGATCCTTAAAATATTCCGATTCCACCTGTACTTCATTTGTGTTCGGTTAAACACATGCTAATTTGTTCTATAGCTTTGTTGTGCGCTGTTTCTCCTGGTCTGTTGATTCTCGTATCTTTTTCGTTGGTAAACTGTTACGCTGTGAGATTTTTTTTGTGTATTACTACCCTGTCCTGGCCACAAATTTTGAGTGTTTTCTTGATTGCGGTCTATGTATATTGCTCTGCAGGCCAAAGGTGGAGGATAATAGTAAGATTAATGATGGCCCGTCAAAGAGTAGTTTTCTAGGTGCTGATTCATCTGCCGTGGAGAATGTAAGTTCAATATGGGAAATTCTTTTTAGACTTTTGAATGGTTTTGGGCATCAATGGTAGTCCTTGGCATAACTAGCAAGTATGATGTTGCTTTTGGGGGCTTTGTAGCATGAAGATCCAGAATGGGATGAATTTGGAAATGATTTGTACGCCATTCCTGAGGTTCTACCAATTCAGACTACCAATCCAATTCCGCATGCTGCCCCTCCTGGAAAAGATGACGAGGACAGCAAAATTGAGGCTTTAATTAATACTCCAGCCCTGGATTGGCAGGGGTGAGATAATGCCCTTTTTCTTTTCTTTCCTTTATCTTATTGGGATGAGTTACTTCTGTTGATTGGTGTAGGTATGATATTTTGCAGACTCTTAATTTTGTCTTGTTCTTTTGGTTCGCAGTCAAACTTCCGATAGCTTTGGCCTTGGTAGAGGTTTTGGACGGGGTATGGGTGGAAGAATGATGGGTGGACGTGGCTTTGGTGATTATCTTTTACCTGGTCTATTTTTTATCAAATTCATGTGGCATTCTAGTGGTTTTATCCATCATCTCTTTTGTCATATCTTATCCCTCGTCTGGAACTCAGACGAAGTGATCTGGAATTGATTATTCCTCCTTGTTACAATGCGTGTAAATTGTTGTCAAGTGTTATGCTTTTGAGACTGAAATTTGTAGTATTTCATTTATTCAGGCCGAGGGGGGTTGGAGTGGAAAACACCTCCACCGGGCTACATATGTCACAGGTGTAAGGTGGCTGGTATGTATATCTTGTTTATAACTGCCGTACAATATAGAAGAGAGGAGAAAAGAAAAGTTTGTTATTGCTTGTGGGATATAATAGCATAACATATTAATACAGAATTATTTATTTGTTTTTATGCAGGTCATTTTATTCAGCACTGCCCTACTAATGGAGATCATGATTATGACCTCAAAAGGGTAAAGCCTCCTACTGGAATTCCAAAGTCTATGTTAATGACCACTTCAGATGGCTCATATGTGTTACCAAGTGGAGCTGTCGCTGTTTTGAAGCCAAATGAGTATGCTGCTGCTGCTCTCTCTCTCTCTCTTCTGCTAGGAATTTGTTTCTTTTGTGTTGTCTGAAGACCAAATTGGATGTGAGAATATGTATTTTATTTCTTACAGGGCCGCTTTTGAAAAACAAATGGATGGATTGCCTTCCACTCGTTCTGTTAGTGATCTTCCAGCTGAACTCCACTGCCCTTTATGCAAAGAAGTTATGAAAAATGCAGTGCTGACAAGCAAGTGTTGTTTTAACAGTTTTTGCGATACATGTAAGATTTCAATTTGGTTTGTTGGTCTTTGGTTTTGTATTTATGCTCTAGTTTATAAATCTTCTGGTTGTTGGTTAAATTCAGCTTGCTTAATCTACCTTGTTTTTTTAACATTTCTTTTTCCATTTGAACTATGGGAGATTTATTTCGTTGAAGTTACTGGTAGATGAAAGTTGTGTGTGGATACCCACCCGTTGCGGCGTGGATTACTAGTAGTTTTGCGAACCTTCGACACCCATTGTGGCGTGCCATAGGCCCATATTGATAGTGCCCATTGCAGTGCACTTTATTTGGAGTCGCCACTTGGTTCTATAAACCAAGAAACCAACATGACCGAGATTCTCATAATTTGGGAGCTAGGGGTAGTAGGGTACAATGAGGGCAAGGTGTTATGCACTCTTCTTCGCCCACCCAAATGGTTTGGTATCTTCTTTGATTTATGGGTTTTTGATTGTTTATTTTTAATTAATCAATGCTAGAACATTTTATTAAACCTCTTTTAGTGATTGAAAGCAAAGAACAGTTAGGGAATAGGGATAAGAGCATGCATTATAAACAAATTGTGAAAATCAACCGTTGACGTGAGATTGAAAGCAGCCGCCAGAAAAGAAGGGGGGCTTTGACTCAAACCCTAATGATGCACAACCGTGCAATGGTCAACACGCTGCCGCTGCATTACTTAACGATCACGTGGCTGCAACTTCATGGAGAAGTAGTGGCTTCGACATTGCGATATGCACTGAATATGAACACAAAGCAAAAGGGAGAAGAAAATGAATTAAATGTGGAATCCTGGATTCCTGGTGACCTAAGCATAGATACTCCCCCGGTCTCTCACGAATCCGTATCCCAGATGTGTCGGACAAGGACACACCACTCCGCCACGTGAAAATGGGTGTCCGAATTTTTTTCTTCTTCCGAGTCAGATACATTTCTGACACGCTTAGACACATGACAGACATGTTCCATACACGTTCAACGATACAACAATAACAATAACATAATCCATCTAGTCCACAATCATTGGGCGTATGGCAGGGATGATTAGAGATAGACCTAATCTTTGGTAATATGTACAAAGTGGCTACTCTCAAAGTACCACTGAGATAGTGGCCCCCTAAACCTCCAAGAACCGAGGAGCTACAGGGACGTTGAGTTGCAAAACCATGCTCCCAAATCAAAGTTGAAAGGCATCAGAGAGGACATGCCTAGAGACTCAAATCAATTTTTGTGCTCATTATCATGCTTCCTTCATTCATGGTTTGGAGCATCTGACATGAGCACACGATGTTTCAGACACGTTATGGATCAAAATATAATTCTAACTTGTAAGGGGGAAGGATTGGTATTTTTAAACCTAAACATAATAGTAAGCAATACTCAATAACTAAGGATAAAGAGTAACAATATACTTAAAACATGAGTACAAATACGTTCTCTTCCTCCTTCAGCGCCAAACCCAAACCAAAAGCCCTAAACTAAGAGAGAGCGGAGAGCCATGGCATAGATAGACTGAGAGAGATGGAGGAGAGACAGATCTCGCACATGAAGACCTTGAGTGGAGTGCATTTTTTGTGTAGTCATTGGCGATCTTTTTGATGGATGATCTTCTTGTTATATGGTAGTATTGTCATCTTAAAATATCATGGAATGGAAATTGCAGGAAAAGTTTTTTTAGATCTTGAATGCCTTTCTAATACAACAATAATAGAACCCATCTAGTCCAATCATTGGGGATATGGGCGGGGATGATTGGAGACAGACCTAACCTTTGGCAATATGCACAAGTGGCTGTTCTCAGAATACCACTGAAATAGTGGCCCCCTAAACTTCCAAGAACCGAGGAGCTACAAGGACGTTTTTCTGCAGAACCATGCCCCCAAATCAAAGCTAAAAGGCATCAGGGAGGGCAGGCCTAGATACCCAAATCAATTTTTGTGCTCATTACCGTGTTTCCTTCATTCATGGTCCAAAGCATCTCACTAATGAGCACATCCTTTTATATCTTTAATGTGGATTTTTTTTTAACACAATAGTTAGAATTTAATATGTATAGGTATATTTATTATCGTATATAACGTGTCCTAGATTTGGGAAAATAATGTGTCCACGTATCCGTGCCGTGTCGTGTCATGTCCGTATCCGTGCTTCTTAGTTGGTGACTACGAGGCGATCCTACCTCGGATCCCTCAGGCAGGATTTAATGCTTTGATATTTGGCTGTTGTTAGGTTTGACTTCAGTAGAACCTCGGCTAGAATATGGATTTCTCCAAGCATTTGGGAGGGATGTGTGTGCTTTCAAAATATTTGCCTCACAATCTCACATTTTCTTTATTTGCCTCACAATCTCACATTTTCTTTCTGATAATATTGTTCACAACTCTCTCGTGTGTGTAAGACTCCGTGGATCTCTCTCTCAATTTCTCTCAAAAAGTTTCTGAATTATTTTCTATAGGAGGTGAGCCTCTATGTATAGGGGATTGGAGATAAATAAGCCCATTTAAAAAAATAAGAATAATATTGAAACCTAGATACACTGGGAAGCCCAAATTGCGTCCATGTATTTCTATCCCCGTGTCCCAATAACCCCTGAAGAATTGGAGATGAGCTCCACGGCCATGTCTTCACGATCGCGCAGCTGCATGATCAATCCTGTGGCTGTGGTGCACGATCGTGCAGCTGCATGATCAATCCTGCGCCTTTGGAATCATTTGCACCACCTTGCAAATGATGTAACAACCTTAAACTCAAGATTTAAAGATCAGGCACGAGGCTGCAACATCGGATCTCGTGGTCACGCGTCACGCCACGAATTCATGACTGCACAGCAGGCCGAACTTTGCGGGGACGCTCTGGAACTCCGATTTGTGCGTGGTTTGAACCGTTGAAAAGCTTGCTGAGTCTAATTTCTGACCTAGGTAGTTTGGACCCAAGCACATTTGTAATTAAAAGATATGACCATTTTAGCCCCTAAGGGTAAAAAACAAGTCATTTCAGCAGACTGAGCATAACTTTCTTGTTATAATTCAGATCAAGACCCATTTTATTTCAATAAAAAGGGTTTTCAAGTACTAAAAGATGGTGGGATCCAATCACAAAAGTAAGTAGATTTGAGTTATGAAAAACGGTTAGAAGCATACCAACCAAGGCTAAAACACTTCCTAGGGCTTAATTCTAACTCCATGACACCTAGTGTCATCCTCGTCTAATCTTGGTTCTGCAAGAACCTTGCCTTACAAGTTACCACCTATGCAACTAACTTAATCATTTGGGTTGCCTAAGGCAGGACTTTAGATATATACGAAGCCAAATTGGGGTGTCTACATTATGGTTTCTTTGAACTTACTCCTGCTAAATCATGAGCTTAGTCTTACTCTATGGTTGAGAAATGAAAGATTTGAATGCTTTTTGTGGTCTTCACTATTGCTTGGAAGTTGTTAGATCCATGTGAACTGAACTGCTGCAACTCACTCCCCTCGCCCTTCTCCCTGGCCACACAAGGAAGAACGTAAATAGAAAATTCTCCTCCCATTTGTCATTTTTTAAAACACTTCTTTCTATGTTAACTAAACCTTACTTTCAGGTATAAGAGACCACATCATAACTAAGTCAGTCTGTGTCTGTGGGGCCACAAACAGCATAGCAGACGATCTTTTACCCAATAAGACACTAAGAGACACAATTAACAGAATATTGGAGTCCAACAACAGCAGTGCGGGAAGTGCTTTGCAAGTCCAAGGTTTGTATTTCATTGAAATTCCTTTACGCTGTAGCGTTTAAGTTTTAATCTTCTTTATCTGATATTTTTTTACTTGTTTTCTGTTTCAGATACGGAGTCCAAAATTCCACATCCTAAGTTTCCATCCCCGACAAGTTCAGCAGCCTCAAAGGGGGAACAAGTGCCACCACCTCAAAGTGAAGAGACTTCAAAGGTTCACGTGTCTGGAGAAGTTGCTACTGCTCCACAGAACACCTTGGAGAATGGGAGGACTAGAAAATTTGCTTCTTCTTCTGGGGTTATGCACGATTCGATCAGTTTGAAGGAACCTGCATCACAGGGGAGCATTCCAGTGGCTAAGGACGTGTTGCAGCAGAAGCCAGTTTCTGGTGAGGCAGGTAATGTATCCATTGTCCAGGATACTTGTGTTAACTTACTGCTAATGTTGGTCCCGATGATTTCTTCAGCTCTGCTATCAGTTTCTAAATCACTTTTACGCTGCTTGTGGTTATAACAAAGCTTCTCATTCTTGTGTTCTTTATTGGTTATGTTAGAAGTATATCCATATGCGCAAAAAGTGAACCTGGAAGAGAATAATTTAGTTACTATGTCTATTATGGAGAGAAACTCGTTTGTTCCTATATTTTGGTTTTGAAATATTGTCTCTCAAGCATTTTTTATATTGTTCTTTTCAGGAAAGAAAAAGAAAAAAAAGAGAGATCGTGTGCCTTTGAATGGTACGTATGTTGTTTTTCATTGACAGAGACTCTTTACAGATGGTATTATTTTGTTTTATTTTTTATCGTCAGATGGTTTTGTGAATATATCAAGTTATTGAATATCTATTTAATTGATTTGGCTTCTTGGCCTGCATGATGTTGATATACTGACGTTTTTCTGTTCTATTGTTGGATGTATCGTAGCTGTGGAGACTCAGTGGAATGTTGCTGACAACTCTATGATGCCTCTGTGCCCATCTTCCTATAATCCTTACTGGACTGGCATGCAAGCTGGCATCGACGGATATGCGCACCCTTATGGTGGTCCCCTGCCCTATATGGGTTATGGGCTTGGACCTTCAGATATTGCTTTTGGTTTTTTAGCCCAGGACCCATTTGGGGCACAAGGTTATTTGATGCCTCCAGGCCCCCCTCAGATGTATGCTTCATGTTTTGTTCTATTTTTATTTATGCTTTCTCCTTTTGTCTTTTGTTTCTTTGTATTTATGAATGTGAACTAGAGGGGGAAAAGTTTCTTTGGGACTGATACAGTGAGTTTTGGCCTTTGGCTGAGGGAGGAGAAGGTGCCTTTTATTTGTTTATTTATGGTTGTGTACGTGTGTCTGCAATTTAGTTATGATGGATATGAACACGTAACTGATCGAGATTGTAATTTTCAACTAATAATAGGGATCTTGCCAATTTTGGGATGGCCTTCAATGCTGGACCCCCCATTGTGAGCAGAGAGCAATTTGAGGCTCGGAAAGCTGATCTAAGGAGGAAGCATGAAATTGAGAGTCGTGGCAATAGGTAACTCTATTGATTCTGTTTTCCTTGACATTTGCACTGTGTAAGGCAATTCTATAGTCGGGACTACCTCCCTTGTTTTATATAGTTTGTTTGTTATGTAACTTATGTTCTCTTGAGAGTCTGTTAGCTTTCACATTATTTTCCTATGTTTTTGTCTTTCATTTGTGTTTACGGAAATAAATATGAAAAGTTCAATTCAGAGAGGCAAAAAAAGAAAGTTTGCTTTCTCACTTTTTTTACAAAAAGGATTAATTAAGATGGGTGTTTCCAAAAAAATCTGGTGTTGCCAGAACTTTCCTGAGGATATTTTTTAAAACAACATTTGGAACAAGTTTTTGATAAGTTTTTGTTTGCCTTTGTTTTGAAAAGGCTATTGAACATGGCCTTTAATATATTCCATATTCTCGTCAAATGCTTTTGTTACCCAATTACAGTACAGATATTAGTTAGAAGTTTATTTGACTACATTCGTCAATGCCCCCTTACTGCTGGGAATAAAAATATATCAGTATAGTTTTATGACCCGCACCTATGTTGCACGGATCTGCCATTTTTGGCGAAGTATCTGTGTGGGTGCGGGTGCGGGATGCAGACCGGATTCAGAAAAAAAGAAAGAAAAAAGGATAAGGCAGTGAGAAAGGAGGGAGCAGTGGCAGAAGAGAGCGTGAGACGAGCGAGATGGCGACGAGAGAGCGACGGGCAAGAGAGAGACGAGCGAGAGGGAGACGAGAGAGAGACGAGAAGAGGGGCACTGACCTGTCGTCCGATGAAGCAGCAGCAGCGGCGGCGAGATCTGAAGGCTTCTCGCCCGACTGATCTGCTGAGATCTGTTTTCTTTTTTTTTTTTCTTCTTTTTTTCGGCTGCTGAGATCTGTTTGTTTTAGGGTTTTAGACCTTTTTTTCTCTTGTTAATGCATTGGGCCATTTAAATAGGCTTGTGCGACCATTTTTATTGTATAGTCCATGGACCAAATCACTTGAAGCCTTTACATTTTTAATTAATGGGCCACAAAGACATGTGTTGCTTTCTAATATTTAGTGCTATTTTCAACATTTGTGCTTGAAATAGATAAAATTCAAATAAGTGGTGATTTTTTACAACGTATTCATATATTTTTTATATATGATACTCAATACTTTTACGAAAAATAAATACATATATATAAATATTCAATGTATCCCCGCACCCGAAACCAAATTTGGGTACATATCCCGGAATCCTCTATTTTCAAGTTTGAGGTATCTGACCTTTGGATATACACCCGTCTCTGATTCGTGTGCCCGAGTCCGTGCAACATAGACCCACACAACTAGTTTACAACCCTGCGTGACCTGAAATGGGTAAATAGTGAGTTAAATACTCTCACGATATTTTCCTACGCGATCTGTAAATTAGGGTTTTCCTATATAGAGGTGGCTCTAGGTTTTTGTGTGAGAGTTGCATATCGCTGGCTTGTTGCATTCTCCTCCCTCATTGTCATTACTCGTCCATTTGTGCACATGTTGGATGTATGCTTTATGCTGAACTACGTAAATCCTTGTGTTCTTGGTGTTATTGTTTTGTTTTTAAATTCTGGATTTTGTTGATTTGCCATAACATTGCCTGAGGGGTATTTGAAATTGTTTGTTTTAGCCTTTGAAGTGTTAGGTTCTTGCAATGGTTCTAATAGTTTAGTTTGTGATATTGCAACTAACTTACAAATGCTACCTGATGGAAGTATTGCCCTTCTTGTGAAGTGTATTGGTCCATCAGTTGCTTTTTGAATTTTGTATTACATTGCATAGAAAGTGTACTATTGTCTAAGTTGGCCAAGTTATGCTACTCATTTTAGAGTTTTTTTTTTTTTTTTTGCTTCATGATCTGCTTTATGGGAGCTTAGAGTTTGGTAGTGTATGACTCCTGTCTATTTGGGTGTAGTTCATGGTGTGGTGGTACAAAGGTTCCCATTCTGCTGACTAATTTAGCTCTTGTTACACTTTGAGTATCGTTTAGCTTTCCACTTTATTTGTTTGTTTCTTCTGCCAGAGCCTTGTTATTTCTCACTGCCCATTTGTTGTTTAATATTGAGTTAGAAGGGAGTTTTTAGTATTTGATGTTATCCACTGCCTGGGTTGTGAATTGTCTTTTATGTGCTTTTACAAAATCTTGAGTTGTTGAGTTGTAGGGGAGAGTTCGTTTTGTTTTATTTTATTTTCTGCGATGGAAGTCTTTATAAGTTAAATACATGAATCGGATGAAGGTATTTGGTTATAAATTTATAATGCATGATCTTTTGTAATTTGTAGAAGGAAATTGATTTTAAGAGTTAAACAACTTCTTCTTTCAGGAGAGAGCTACCCAAAGGCGGAGAACTCAGGCGGGAAATGGACGGCAGCAGTGGGAATGCTTCTTCATTGAAACCCCAATATGTATGTATTTTGTGGTCTGAATTTAGATTTTTGCTTCATTACCTGTTCTCTGCAGGAGGTACTCTTGGTGGTTACAATCAACTATTTGGTAGAACAACAATATTTCTAGGAAGCATAATGCGGCTCTTGGCAAATGAATGCCTACGAAATTTCCTCTCCATCATACAGGAAAATTGTTTCGTTGCTGCAGTTGGGATTAAACGCGAAAACATAGTAGTAGTATTTTTTTTTTTTGGTACGAGGAACAACAAAGGGTTAAATTTAATTATTCTTAAACGAACCTTTCTCAGTTTTCTGCTTGAGGCTCCTTCTGATTGCCCTAGAATTATAGGGGAAGAAATGAAAACCTTGACTATTTTAGCAGCCACTGTCAAATGATGGCTTGTCGAGTTTCCATTTCTTTGGTAAAATGAAATGGAGCCTAAGCAGGAAATGTTAGGGGTTGTCCACGTGAAGAAACTTTTATCTGCTTTTCTTTTTATTGGTACCGCACAGCTTTCGGGGGTGTTTGAGAGCTTACTTTTTTCATTTTCATTTTCTCATTTTTCAATTTTGCTTTTTTGCCTATCTCCTCTTGAAATGAATTCTAACAAAATGCTTTTTTGGTTTTTGGTGAAGGAGAGCACAAGGCAAAAAGTTAGAGGGAGGGTAGCCTTTTGACTTCTTATTTTCTACTTTTCTCAATTTGATTAACAAAAAAACCTGCAAAATGTATTCTGCAAATATCTTCTAAACAATATTCCTGTTGGAAAATACATTTTGCACATTTCTCTCAAACACTCCTACCTGATTCAAAAATATATTCTAAACATAATGCAAAAAGTTGAAAATGAAAAGTTGAAAATGAGGCTCCCGAACACCCCACTTGTCTTTCAAATTAATTTTTTTTTTACTTCAAATTAACAGCTTCTTGTCCTGTGTTCACTTCCTTTGAGTTCCACACAAGGGACAAGATAAGTCGAAAGAGATGATGAATTGAGCCACTTATGCAGGAGCATAGTGGTAATGCTTACGTGGCAGTTACCTGCCGCTTAGGTGAAAAATAAGGATTATCTTAATTAGTTTCGATGTGTCTATCAGTTTCTAGTCAATGTCTTTTAATTTCTAGCGTAAGTATTTATTAGCCTAGTAATTGTAGTTTGAAAGTTGTGTCTTGACTATCTAGTAAGTTGTGTTTTTGTTTTAATAGTGGTTTAGGTATTTGAAAGGTCTGTGTTGGAAATCGTGTAGTCTTTATTAAGTCTTGGAAGTGTGAGTATTTGTAATGCCTATAAATAGGTGATCTAACGAAATGAGAAGGGAGCGTTGAGTTAATTACTAAACATTGTGCACGTGTCTTTCTCGGAGTGAGTAATTCCTTTTATAAACCAGTGTGTGGATTGGTTGCGTTGAGTGACATCCACGATCAGTAGCGTCGAGTGACATCTGCTACCCCCGGTCAAGTGACATCCTGGAACTATCCCTACCTCGTGGGTCTCGGCCTGTATCAACCGCTACTGGGTTGGGCTACTCATTTCGAAACCTTTTTTTATCCCATTGCTGTGGCTCGTGACACGCAATATCTAATTGGTTTTTAAACTAAACTACGATTGTATAGATCTAGTTGTAATTTTCTCTGTATGGGGTGCGAGACTCAGGTGGGCATTTTGTAAGTTGGAGTTCTCTGCTTAACTTAAGTTCATGGAGCATTATCAACGCTATAGTAGTTATGTAAATTGCTAACTCATTGACTTTTTACCCCTGGGCCAAGAAAAAGATAGGAAAGAAAAGAGAATGGGTAGGTTTTCTAGACATTGTTGAAAATAAGATGCATAAGTAATTACACAAATTTAATAAACGACTAGGTTGGGCATTTCGTCCGACCTGTCTGAATCCGATCCGAACGGATCGGCAATTTTGGGGATCGGATAGGAGGTGGAGATAGGCACATTCCCGTCCCGCCCCGTTCCCGAAACTTAGGGATCTATTTATGAGTTATGAAACTGTGGGGTCTTGGTAAATTTTCTCCAAAAATATAGGTGTCTCACATTGGGTTAGGCTAAACTCTTGGGTTGCTTCTGCGTTATTTTCTTTAGAAAGTCCTGGATTTTGAATGTGACTACTAAATTAGCGACTGATGTTGTCCTTGTAACTGAAATTCTATATGGTAATTTGTTTTTTTTTTGTTTTTAAATATATTTGGATCTCCGAATCTCCATGGGAATACCCGTTCCCCTTCTGGAATGGGGATGGAGGATGGAAATAAAGCTTTGTTAGGGATCAGGGAGGGGATAGAGATGGGGAAGGGGTTTGGGGATCGGGGATAGAGATAGTAGTATTCTTCGGCCCAGATCCTTTCCCATGCCCATCCCTATAAACTACTATCAGTCTAATTTTATTTTAATATAATAGCTCAATTAGAAAAAAAGACGAGGACAAAAATAATAATAATAATAAAAAAAAAAGACGAGGATGATTTGGTTGTTAGCTGACATAGCATGCCAAAAGCATTCCAGTCACTTAGTATTAGTCAAAAGTAACGGCGATTGCATTGCAATCCAGAAAATAGTTTATTAGGTAGGGGAGGAAAGTGTATTTTGTTAAAACCTCATCCGAGGTTCTTGCAATTGTCAAAAAGTTTAAGCAAGATAAGTGCAATTTACCCAATAGCACAATATTAATGATTTTGGCCTCTACACCGTATTATTATTATTATTATTATTATTATCACAACAAGTGGTTCAATTCTATTCTAGTGTAGGGTAGGGGAGGGGAGGGGATGAGATTCAATTCACGCCCAATGTAAAGAGGCACAAGATTGATATTACGTGACTATATAAACTTATACAAGTAACAAAAAAAAAAATGTGGCTGATATATGTGCAATGACTTATTTTAATTTAGTGAATACTTGAGGTGCTTCAATTATGTAGGCTAGCAAAAACGTATGTTACGTGAGATCTAACCCTTGTACATCAAACATCGGGAAAATAAAAATTTTGCGAGCAAAACTTGTGATATGTATTCTCTCTCTCTCTCTCTTTTTTGCACACTTATTAAGGGTGGTCCAATTTTGTCATTGGACGAAGTACTTGTGAATAAATTTTACAGAAAACTATTTAATAAAAAGTAGTGTGAAAGAGCCCAATATATTTCTAGGCTACATCATTTACTTTTTTCTTCATGAAGAGTATTTACCAATAACTCCTTGACATAACGCATTAGCACACCCTTTTTGAGACATCCACTGCCATTGCTTTTGCAACGTGGTTTAGTTTCATTTTGACTGCTTTTTTTGATCAACATTTTGACTGCTTGTTTTTCATATTCTTTGTGCCAAATAATAAGATATAAGAGACTGTTAGAGTTGACGCAGTAAGTCATTTGATAATCATAAACCTCATAAAGCCTTTGGTGTGGAGTTTGACTTCATTCACGCGCTATCAATTCCTGTATTGGGCGCTCTAAACGACACAAAACTCAAGCTTCAATTGAGCCCCTCTATTGGATTATTTAATTTAATTTTATTCTTTGAATTTGTGAAACATTAGGTAACAACAAATAGAACTACCTAAACAATAATATGGGAGGATCGCTAATACAATTTCGCAAAGTTCAGGGCAAAGAAAAGAGGAAGGGTAATATTGTCTTTTCCTTGACAGAAACCAATTTGTCTAATATTCCTGACTGCCGGTTTTGCAGAAGTCCAATCCACATCCTTCAAGCGCCGACCACCATCGTAGCAGCAGCACTAACGACCACCACCGTAGCAGCACCAACAACGACCACCACCGTCGCCGCCACCAAACTGAGAAAGCGTCGGTAGACCACCTTTCCGATTATCCCAAACCTCAGCAACGCCAATCGTCATCATCATCTTCCAAAAGGAAATCCGATCTCGAGTACGACAATAACCACAGAGGTCACAGGGCATCGGCTGATGAAGTTTACAAAGCGTCGACGTCGAAGAAAGCAATGATGGCGTCAAGTCGGAAGGGCGTCTCGGCTGGAGATTACGAGTCGAGTGATGACGATGAGGATAGGCATTTCAAGAGGAGGCGGCGGTCAAGGAATGATCGAGAAGGTAGGGA
>CM029281.1:15184867-15266786 GCA_016920895.1 Vaccinium myrtillus | reverse complement strand
CAATTTGCTATGAAATTTTCGGTACCCTTAATGACTTTACAAAAGGTCTATTTATAGACTTATAGACACCCTTTCATGAAAAGATTGTGTCTTTAGTAGAGACTCATTATGAATAGACATGCCTTTTGAAGACAATTAATTATGAAAAGTCGTGCCTCTTTCTAGGCACCATTTCATGAATAGCCATGTCTCTAGTAGACGTTAATTAGGAAGGGTATGCCTCTTGGAGGCACCCAGTGTTTCACATCCCTTCCTAACAATCACATCTATTCCAAATAAACACATTCCAACTTAATGGGTGTTATAACTATTCACATAAAGTCACAACTTATGTGAAAATGTGATGCACCCTTTCACATAAACCTCTCTCAACATCTTTTCATAAAATCCCCAAACCAAAATCATTTATTATTTTGAAAATCTCCAACAGAGTCAGATTCATCAGTTGCTATTGCTTTGATAAATGAAGATACCCGGAGCACTCACCCCACTTAGTGCTAATTAGAGAATGCAAAAGCACTCTTAGATGTTACTGGAAAGCTCGTTGAAGCATACTTTAAGAGATGGGAACAAAAGTGTGGACAGTCTTGCTAACATGGGAGCTGATCAGGAGGAGAAAATTGTGTCTCCTATCATCCTATAGGATGGCATTATCCCGCTTTTAGAGGCGGAAATGAGGAGAGTGGCTTTTGAGCTTTTTCAATTTTTAGATTTTAATTTCCAATATCTGGTTTACCAAAAATACCAATGATGGGCATATAAGTTGGTGCTGCAAATGGTCAAAGAAATTGAGGAAAATCGAGTCATTTTGATTTTTCTTGTACTCTATCGATCTATTGCAAATTGCTGAATAAGAAAAGTCATACAAATTTAAGTAAACAATAATTACTTCCGTACCTAATTTTTGTTTTTGTTTTTGTTTACAACATGTTAGAGAAATTTTAATGTGTCCAAATTGAAATATTGAAATTGAAATTGGGATATAAGAGAAATTTTCTCCTTTTATTGCTATAGTAACAATCATTTTTAGAGGGTGTCACATGCTCTACTCTGCCCTTTCAATTTCTAACGAGGCTGTACTTGTTGGGGCCACCCCTTTCAATTTCTAATGCTCAAACAGGCTGTATTTAATTTTCAGTAATTCAATTTAAAATAAAAAATAAAACAGGCTGTATTTGGCTAGGAGTACTATTTTGTTTCTTTTGAGGAGCTGCCATTATTGATTTCCTGTCTTCATGCCAATGAGAAATTTCAAGCATGGAGCCCAATGCTTTGTTTTTTGCTGGTATGCTTTATGCTTTTACAAAGCTGGTTTTACAAATTGGCTTTACAAAGTTGGTTTTCTTCCTGTGGGCTGTGAATGAGGGGAAAGGGGTGTGCTGCGTAGTAGTGTTGTGCACTGTACAGCGCGTATCAGCCGTCCAATGGTATATTCAACGGTTCGGATATAAATAAAATTCTTTCATGAAACTTCGCTTCCGTAGAAGAGTTTTATTTAAATTCAAATCATTAAAATTCTTTCATGAAACTTCTCTTCCATGGAGGAGTTTTAATTTAAATTCGGATCATTAAATATATCAATGGACGACTCAGATCTGTGCAGCACGGTGCACATCACCTACTGCGCAGCACCCACCCCGAATCCGTGAACGAGGGCTGAGAACAACCACCACCATTTGATGCATGGGGAGTGGCTTTTGAGCTTTTTTTTGTTTTCTGTTTTCAATTTCTGGTGTACCAAAAAAAAATAATGATGGGCATATAAGTTGCTGCTGTAAATGGTCAAAGAAATTGAGGAAAATCGAGTCATTTTGAATTTTTTTTTTTTGTACTCTATGATCTATGGCAAATTGCTGAACCCTTAAGAAAAGTCATACAAATTTAAATAAACAATAGTAATGACTTCCGTACCTAATTTTTTTGTTTTGGTTTACAACATGTTTGAGAACATATGAAGTATTTTAATAATCAATTAAAAATATATTGCACAGAATAAAAATTAAAATTTTAGAGCTTGTTACTTGCACAGCAGTGGTGCTGCTTTTCATAGCTTTAAATTGTTGCAATTTTGGGCATGTGTAGCTTTAAATTGTTAAAATTGTACTCGATTTTTTTTTTCCCTCAGACTGATCGGACTGCATCAAGTTAGTTTTGGAAAATTTGAAAGATAATCTGATTGTTATTACTACCCTTTTCGCAATATTATGGACAGATTAGTTCATTAAAGAAAACGTTAAAGGGCTACTAAATAGAAAATTCATTTTATGTTGCACCATCTGAGATCTCTAGAGTCATTTGTACGGACTCACTTTGATGTTAATCGGGAAGGGGCGTCGGTTGTGGCTAGCACAGAAGAGTGCGTTTTGTGCTACCAAGAGAGAGAGAGAGAAAGAGGAGACGATATATATATATTACATTTTTTACTTTTCTTCACTTTAACAATACTCCAACAATAAATTCCCAGGGGTTGGCGAAAATGGGCATGATAGAGCAATAAATACTTGACCATGAGATCACATGTTTGAATCCTATGGAGACTAACTATTCCAAATCTTGGGGTCACTTTGGGTTATGCTCCGTGGTTACCTGCAGGGCTCTGAAATTCGTCAATGTGTGCATAAGTTGCCCCCGACATCTGGTTTTAAAAAAAAAACAATACACTAACAATTTCAAATGTCTTGACTTTTTTGTTCTCTAGCTAAAAAATCTTTAACGCACAGAATTTGGGGCACCACATTTTACACTTCTATTACTACTCCCTCTGTTCCATTTTAAATGTTCACCTTTCTATTTTGGGATGTCCCAAAATAAGTCTCCACTTTTTATAAATAACCATCAAAACATACCAAACTTTCAATTTTACCCCCTAAAAAGTACTCTTTCATTCCTAATTGATTTGACAGTTTTTATATTCATATCATTCTTAAATTGACAATATCTTTCAACATATGATATTTTCATGATTTTGAAAACTTTGTATAATAAAATTAATTGAAATCTATCGAACAAGATCCATATTACATACTTCCTCCGTTCCGTTCCATTGGTCCCTTACGAAACTACGTGCAATTTTCAAACTAAAAAATAATGTACTTATGAACATAATTTGTTCATCAATATGGATCTTATTTGATAGATCTCATTGTGAACTTTTAAACGGTGCGGAAAAAATCCAAAAATTATTTTATAGATGCGTTATTTTTTAGTTTGAAAATTGCACGTAGTTTCGTAGGGGACCAATATTATGGAACAGAGGGAGTATTTTTTTTAGCTCCATATTGAAGGAAGCAATTTAAATACATTTGATTGACTTCAGAATTTTTAAGGTTACTTTTTAAAATTTAGAGAACCAACTTTTAACTTCTTAAAAAGTTCGATTTACTGTAGAGGACACTTAAAATTAAATTAGGACGGAGAAAGTATATAACAATCATTTGTAGAGGGTGTCACATGGGAAGCGGTGTAGTGGGACATAAACGACGACGTTTTGTGGGACTCTTAATCCTTTGCAAAATGTAATTTTGGGGGGTCCACTTTCGGGTCCCACACAAACGATCCAAACCGTTAAATAATTTTAAAATAATTATTAAGGTGATCTCGGAGAAAGTCAGGCCCATTGGATATTTTTACGTTACTAATCCATTCTTTGATTTTCATTCAGAATTCAGGACCCTACCAGTTTGAAAGAATCTTCAGAAAAAGTTATAAAATTGTGGGCTTAGAAAATCATTGATCTGAACCTTAAGAGTCGTTGGGCTCGTTGAGAAGAGCATCCAATAAAAAAATAATCTTGTTCGGATATCGATAGGTATCAAAACACTAAAAATATGAGTTTTTTTTTGTACCTATCGATGTCCGAACACGATTATTTTTTTACTGGATGCTCTTCTCAACGAGCCCTACGACTCTTATTGTTCAAATCAATGATTTTCTAAGCCCACAATTTTATAACTTTTCCGGACTATTCCCACAAGAACAAGAAGCAAGTTCTTAAAGCTATAGGACCAAGTCTATCTAGTATTAATGGCATTTCGGTCCCAAAGTGGGTCCATAAAGTAATTACTTTGACGCTTGTGCAGGACTTTGTGCGGTGTAAGTCTCACAACAACATAAAGCAAGTTCATGAAGTATTTTAATTATGAAGTATTTTAATTTAGTGCAAATCAATTCAAAAATATTGAGCTGTTATTTTATTGTTGCAATTTTAGGTATGTGTAATGTATTCAATGAATTGATGTTCTTTTATTGTGCTCGATTTTTATTCCCCAAACTGATCGGACTGCATCAAGTTAGTTTTGGAAAATTGAAAGATAATCTGATTGTTATTACACTTTTGACAATATTATGTTCATTAAAACGTTAACGGGCAGCTAAAAAGAAAACTCAGTTTTGTTTGGCTCCATTTTACATTTAGAGTCCTTAGCTACTCAGACGTTCAAGGGGCGGGCTTACACAAAAGAGTGCGTTTTGTGTGTGTGTGTGTGTGTGTGTGTGTGTGAGAGAGAGAGAGAGAGAGAGAGAGAGATTTTACTTTTTTTTTCCCATTTTTTTACATTTTAACAACACTTTGCAAGTGTTGGGTGCATTCATGTGGTAGAAATTTCTTGAATCGCCTCACACCGCATCCAGGGATCGAGCCTCATAAATGTAATAGATTAGGAATGACGAATGAAAAAAAAAAAAAAAAAACACTCTAACAGTACACTAACAATGTCAAGTGTGACACTTTTTTGATCTCTAGCTAAATATTCTCCAACACACGAATTTTGAGCCCCACATTTTACGTTTTTTATCATATAACAAACATTTTTAGAGAGTGTCAAATGCGAATGCTCTTAATTCTCTTTCAATTTCTAATGCTCAAACAAGCTGTATTTGGGACCACCTTCGGCATATTCTCAAATACCATAAAGATTCCTTGTGATTTTTTCACTCCAATGAGAACTTTCAAGCATGGAGCTCAATGCTTTTGTTTTATAAAGCTACTTTTCTTCCCCGGTGGGCTGTGAGAGCAACCACCACCATTTGATGCATTGCTCTATTATTATTGTTTGGAGTTCTATCAATTGTCTCTTTCCTTTCGGCTTCCATGCATGTTACCTTATGTCACAGCTCACGATAAGAATTTTGTCTCAAACAATAATAATACTCCCTCCGTTCCATTTTAAGTGGTCATGTTACTCTTCCAGTTGGATTCGAAAGTTGTCTATAATTTTCGATCTATAATAAAAAAATATACAATATAGATATTGTTTGGTAGAAATCAATGAGTTGTAAAATATAATCATTTCAAAAGTATATAATACATTATAGATTAAAAGTTATAGACAATTTTAAAATAAAGTGAAAAGGTGAAAGTGACAACCTAAAACGGGATGGAGTATTAAAAAGACGAAGGAAATGTAACAAATATTTTTAGAGTGTGTCAAATACGGATTCAATTTCTAATGTTCAAACATGTTGTATTTAGGGTAAATTTCTAATGTTCAAACACGCGTCTTCTCAAAAAATTCCAAGCATGGAGCCCAATGCTTTGCATGCTTTTGTTTTTGCTAGTATGCTTTATGCTTTTACAAAGCAGGTAAATTTCAGGGAAACAACTAGGTACAGGTAAATTGGTCATTGCTGTCATAAACAAATAAAAATAACAAGTGGATTTTCTTTACGATTAAAAAATCTCCATTTCTCGATTGAAAAGAAAAGGAAACAAGTGGGTATTCTGTCATGTAGATTCCTTTGGGGTCACATTCAGCGTAAACTTTACGATAAAAAAAAATTAAAAAAAAACTCCATTTGTTGACTCTGAATAGACTTTCATTCCCAGATCAATCAGGCATAGCATTCCTTAGTTTTGCACCTCTCTCTGATTCCCTCTACCTCACAACTTTCTTTTCACACATCCAACAATGGCTATTGCGGAAATCTTTCTCACTGCTTTCATTCAGGTGCTGTTTGAGAAGTTGGCGTCCGGTGACCTGTGGAACTTTGCACGGAGGGAGCGGATTGACACCCTGTTGAAGAAATGGAGCAGAATGTTGCAAGAAATAGGGGCAGTGCTTGCAGATGCTGAGGAGAAGCAAATGACTGATCAATGGGGTGGTATCAAATTGTGGCTGGAGGATCTCGAGGACTTGGCTTACGATCTTGATGACGTACTGGACGAGTTTGCAACTGAAGCTTTGCGGCAAAAGGTGATGGAAGAGCCTCGAGCAAGTACCAGCAAGGTATTTTCCTTCGTACCTACTTGTTGTACGAGTTTCAATCCAAGCACCCTATTTTCTGGTCTTAAGATGAGGTCCCAGATAGATGATATCACTGCCAGGTTGAACGATCTTTTTGATCGTAAAGCGAGGCTTGGCTTGCATATTGTTAATGTCGGGCCATCTCCTAAAGCTCCACAAAGGCCACCCACTTCATCTTTGATTCAGGAACCTCGTTTATATGGTAGGGATGGGGATAAAACGGTGATAATAGAGTTGCTCCTGAGTGATCAATCGAGTAATGGAAAAGTCGGTGTAGTCCCGATTGTGGGTATGGGTGGGGTAGGTAAGACTACCCTTGCTCGGGATGTCTACAACGATGAAGTGGTGGGGACTTATTTTGAGATGAAAGCGTGGGTTTGCGTATCTGAAGTTTTCGAGATTGTGGGCGTGACAAAAGCAATTCTTGAGTCCGTCACTTCCCAGACTTGCCATTTTAATGCATTGGATCAAGTTCAAGTTGAACTAAAGAAGGCTTTGACGGGAAAGAAGTTCTTGATTGTTCTAGATGATGTATGGAACAAAAACCACGGCGATTGGATCAGTTTAAAAAGTCCCTTTAATGATGGAGCCTCAGGAAGTAAAGTCATGGTAACTACACGTAACAAGGATGTTGCATTGACGATGGCCGGAAACGATAAATTTCATTCCCTGAAGGAACTATCAGATGATGATTGTTGGTCGGTGTTTGCACAACATGCATTTGAGAATAGAAGTGAAAGTTCCAATTTGGTTTCAATTGGTCGGGAAATTGTGAAAAAATGTGGAGGATTGCCTTTGGCGGCGAGGACACTTGGTGGCCTTCTACGGTGTAAATTGAGAGATGACGAATGGGAAGAAGTATTGAATAGTAAGATGTGGGAGTTACCGGGTGAGGAAAGTGAAATTCTTCCTGTTTTGAGATTAAGCTACTATTACCTCCCTTCACAGTTAAAGAAGTGTTTCGGATATTGTTCTGTACTGCCTAAGGATTATGAATTTGAGGAGAAGGAACTAGTTCTCTTGTGGATGGCAGAAGGCTTAATTCAAAAGCCCACGGGAAAAAAGCAAATGGAAGATCTTGGATTTGAGTACTTTCGTGAATTATCATCAAGATCATTTTTTCAACCGTCAAGTAGTGGTAGAGCCTCACTTTTTACTATGCATGACCTAATCAACGATTTGGCTCAGTTTGTTGCAAGAAGAATTTGTTTTAGGATGGAGGAGAAGCTTGAAAACAATGAGAGGGACAAAATTATCACTCAGGCTCGCTATTCATCCTACATACGTGGAACTCAGGATGGCATAAAAAAGTTTGAGGCCTTCCAAAATGCTAAAAAACTGCGGTCTTTTTTACCAATAGGATCCAGAGATGAAGAATCCTACTTGACCCACGATGTTCCCCTCCATCTATTGCCCAAACTTCGACGTTTACGCGTGCTCAGTTTGAGAGGTTATAAAATAGCTGAACTTTCGAGTTCGATTGGAGATTTGAAACATGTGAGGTTCCTTGACCTTACACGTGCTTTGATTGCCACATTACCGGAATCTATAACCACTCTTTACAACCTCCAAACTCTAATATTGAGAGGTTGTAGAAATCTTAGCAAGTTGCCCGCAAACACAAGTAACCTTTTAAACTTGCGTCATCTCGATGTTACAGGTGCAAATTCCTTGCAGGAAATGCCACCAAAAATAGGTAAATTGACAAGTCTCCAAACATTATCTAACTTCATCGTTGGCAAAGGAGATGGATCTACGATCAATGAGTTGGGCAACTTGATTCATCTCAGAGGGACACTTTGCATATCGGGGTTGGAGAAGGTTGTCAATGCTCTGGATGCCAGGAAGGCCAACTTGAAGGATAAACAAGGCTTAGACGAGCTATCAATGAACTGGAGTTATAGTTCCGATCATTCTAGTAACGGAAGTGTTGATTCGGAAATCCTTGCCATGCTAGAACCGCACGAGAATTTAGAAGTGCTTATTTTTAGTGGCTATCGTGGCCTAAACTTTCCGACTTGGGTGGGGAATTGTTTGTTCTCGAATATGGTCTCCTTGAAGTTCCAAAATTGTAACAAATGCACTGCCTTCCCACCTTTGGGGCAATTACCCTCACTTGGAACACTTGAAATTGCAGGGATGGATGCAATAGAGAATATTGGACATGAGTTCTATGGGTCGGGCTGCTCAAATCCTTTTCCATCTCTATGTAATTTAACCTTCGAGGACATGCCCGAATGGAAATGCTGGTCTCATTTTGAAGTTGAGGAGGGAGCTCAAGCATTTTCTCGCATATCACAGCTCTCCATCAAAAGGTGTCCCAAGCTTTTAGGTAGATTGCCTAGCAATCTCCCTTGCTTGAGAAATCTGAATATTGAAGAGTGCCCACAGTTGGTGGTTGCACGGATTCCAAGCCCTCCAGAGATAATTGAAGTGAGGAATACACTTCACTTTGATTCTCTCATCTCCTTGTCTCTCAAAAATGTTTCGATTCCGGCCTCCTATGGCAACCAAGAAGTGGGTAATGAAGCAGAGCAGGAAAATACAAGGTATAGCCATTTGAGCTCGTTGACTTCCCTCACAGTTAAAAATATTCAGGGTCTCACGTGCCTATCCAGTTGGTTATTTCAAGGGCTGACGGGACTACAAGAACTCTCTCTCTGTGATTGTGAGGAGCTCACATCGTTGTGGAATAGTGAAGTTAGAATACACCACCGTCTCCCTGCCCTGCAACGTTTGGTGATTAAAAGATGCCCCCTACTTATTTCCTTGTTTGAAGAAGAGGAGGAGGAAGGGGAAGGGCTACAACAGCAAAACCAGCATGTGGAGCTGCCTTACATAATGATGCTTGAGTATTTGGTAATAGAAGATTGTGAAAAGCTGGAGGAACTGCCACGGGGGCTGCACAATCTCAAATCTCTTCAGGAGCTTATCATCAGAGATTGTCCATGTCTCGTCTCTTTTCCCAATACAGGTTTCCCGCCTGCTCTGAAAATGCTTACACTATACAAATGTGTCGCTTTGCGGTCCCTACCTGGGTTGATGATGCTGAATTGCCTCGAGAGAATTGATGTTTGGAATTGTCAATCGCTCACATACTTGAGTTGCGCCGGAACTGGGCTACCACCCACTCTCCAACGACTTGTAATTTTGAACTGTGAAAATCTGGAGTCAGTAACAGCAGAGCAAGGGACGAAAATCAATTGTCCATCCCTTGAATATGTTGAAATCCAGAGTTGTAAAAGCCTCAAATCCTTGCCGGATGTGATGCAAAATAGTAATGGTGGATGTCTCGGGAGTCTCAGCGCATTGCGGCTATGGAATTGTGAAAATGTGGAGTCCATTCCGGAAGGATGGTTCACCGCAACCAATCTGAGGGAATTAGATATCCGTGGGTGCAAGAGATTCAAGGGCCTCCTGCTACAACATGCCTACAACAACCTCACCAAACTTAGAATCAGCATCGTCAACATGGGGGGTAAGTCGCTATCAGAGTGGAGTTTGCATAGATTGTCCTCTCTCAGAGAAATCTGGCTTTCTGATTATGGTGGGGCGTCGTTTCCACCAGAAGAAGAAGATGGGATGATGCCGTGGTTGCCCCCTTCTCTGATAGATCTGAGTATAGAAACTTTTCCAAATCTGGAGAAGCTGTCTTGCAAGGACTTCCCGAATATCTCCTCTCTTGAAAGACTTGGCATTTGGAGGTGCCCCAAGCTCACGACCATTACAGAGCTAGGGCAGCTTTCCTCGCTTTCGGAACTGATTGTCTGTTATTGCCCCAACATCGCTACGTTTTCTGCGGAGGGGCAAGGGGAGCTGCTGCCTCCCTCGCTTTTGGATTTGTGGATCCGCGAATGTCCAATACTGAAAGAGCGGTGCCAAAAGAAGAAAGGCCAATATTGGCCCCACATTTCTCACATTCCTGAAGTCAGCATTGACGAGAGATTTGTCTTTGACCCAACAAACTAATGGTACCCCAGGTGCGTTTTAGTGTTTTTTACACAGTAAAACCGGGAAATACTGTAATATCAAGCTAATCAAGGTATTACTGTAATTCCTTCCACTAAATTAATAAAAATCCATTTTCAAAATGCACAATTGTTTTTTACATAAACAATTGCATGTATAGACTACAAAACACGGGTGAAGAGCCAAGGGTACTGTGTTACATCAACACCTTCAAATTTCTTTTTTGTCAAACAAATGTATGCAGTAATGTCAGTCTTTATTTCCCATCTTTTTCCACCATCACTATTTAGAATAAATAGTTTAATTATATCTCCACTCCACTCTATTTTTTTTATAAAAAAAAAAAGGAGAGCAAAAACTTTATCTAGTCTACTAAATAAAACCGCAGTTAATCAATTATCTCAATTAGCCATCCTAGTGGTTATAAACATAAAAAGTAAAAGCTCAGCTATCCTGCTGCTCCTCTCTGCTTAATCTTCTGTTCCAATTATGATTTAAGGTTTTTTTTTTTTTTCTGTTTGATTTTTTTACTTTAAATGGGTGTTTCGTTAGACAAAATGCAAACAATTATCAATCAACTTGTAGCGTGAGAGATTTTTTTGATTGAATGATAATACTTAATTGTGTTTCCATGTAATTCATTACCACATTTGATAGTTCAGAGTTCTAAACTTCGATTTCCTTAAATGTTTGCACTACTGCAGTCTGGCAAAACGACGACGACTTCGTTCCTGGCAGAAGCCACCCAGCTCGGCTACATAAACGTCGGCGACCTCGTCAGAGATAAGAACTTGCACGACGGCTGGGACGAACAGTTCGACTGCCACGTCATCAACGAGGACCTTGTGAGATCCCAACCTAATTACTATATCCACTTTGCTCATATGCAATACACACTGCCTATGTACTTGAATATGTATATGTATGTTATATGCTTATATGGTCGATTCCGTACATTTTTTATGAACAAGTTTCAACCAGAATTTAGATGAGCGACGCGTATATTCATTATCCAAGATCATATTATCTGATTTGGACGCGTATATTCATTCATGTGAGCCACTAAAAGTTTTTTTTTTCTTTTTTTTTGATTTGGATATGGTGTATTATCTGATTTGGATTTACACCATCTCCTCCCATTAATTTCAATGAATCATAATGGGAGGTTTGCAGAAGCATGTGTTTATAATATCCCACTTTGTACCATAGAAGAAGACATTTTGTAATAACCCACCTTATAGTTTTTTGAATTTTGGCTTGCTTTTGGTGACATTCATCTGTGCTTCACGGGTTTTGCAGGTGTGTGATGAGCTCGAGGAGATGATGGAAGAAGGGGGAAACATTGTGGACTACCATGGTTGCGACTTCTTTCCTGAGCGTTGGTTTGATCGTATGATCGCTTGAGTAAGAGGTTAGTTTCATCGGTATATATAAAATCGACCTCAGTGTCCTTTTCTTTTTCCTTTCCTTTCATTGAGAAGGTATACTTTCAGAACTCAATTCTATAGTCTGCTCTGTTGTGTAGAGGTTACATTGGTGTAAAGCTCACACACAACATCGAATGTGAGATATTTCAAGTATTGCTGGAGGAGGCCAAAGACAGCTATCCAGGAGATATTTCAAGTATTGTTGGATTGGGTTACGAATTGCTGACCGAAACCTGAATGATGTAGTCATCCATGTTCTTTTCTTGTGCTACGTATTTCGGAATGTGAAGCTGTTGAAGATAGCTATTTCAAGTATTGCTTGATGGCTGATGCATCATTCGGCATGTCTTAGGAGATTTCAAAGAAATGTTACGTTACACTTGTTCTTTTTTCAGTAAATAGTATTGATTCAGCATATTTAAGATGGATAAGAAACATGTCCTGTTTCTTCTTTTTTCAGTAAACATAGTTTTGATTTGGCATAGTTAAGATGGATAAGAAACATGTCCTGTTTGTTGCTGTTTTGCATTGTTCTGGAGGAGTTAAAACATGTTCTGGCTAGCTATCATCTCAACTTTTCGGGTCCCGTCCGTTTTGATCGGCGGAGTTCGGGGGTGCCCGGTTGGCATGTTCTTGCTTTGTTGTGTCTTCTCGCCTTAGATCCCTTTAATCTTTGTAGTTCGTTTCCAAACATTAATAAAATCTTTTTGCTCTTTAAAAAAAAATATATATGTTCTGGCTCCACACTGTGATCTCTGCTTGCCATTGAGTTTCTCATTGACGTGGGTTTCCCATGTCGCTGAATCTGTGCCTGGTTCCTGAAGTTTTGAGACGTAGGAAAGTCGAAGAATACTCCCCCGTCTCTTTTTATGCTCCAGCATTTCATTTTAGATTGTCCCCTAATAAGTGTACATTTTGAAAATTAAGTGGATAAAAGTTTGTACTTTCCCAATTTACCCTACTGAGGAGATTGCGTTTAGAAAAACTAATAAGTGCAATGATGATGTCTCATAAAATTTTAAATTTAGAGAGTTAAACACTTAAAAAATGGATGGAGGGAAGACGTGGAGTACTACCAAGTAAAACTGCTACATATCCCGACTAATTTATTTCCTTCAGATAGAGAGGTGAACAGGGTTCAATGAGCTGTAAGTGGAGTGGTAGTCAAGTAGGTAGGCACCATATATTCTGTTGGAAAATATGTTTACTTTTTGTGATAAAACCGAAAAATAAATACAATAAAATTGGAACTTGAAACCTTGAAATCGATGGAAACGAAATGGTGATCAAGGCGATTGTAACACTCGGTACTTAAGGTAGATTCATCCCCGCTACGGTGCTTACGGTTTGCGTGAGCATCTATCTCTCAGCACTACTTGATCAAACGCCCCACAGAAGCAACACTACAATCAGTGGGTTTGTTGAACTAAACTTGTGTTTATACTCTCTCTCTAAAGGAAAGACTCCGACTCAATGAAAGTGTAGAAAAATCCACTAATGAAAATGAATGAAACATGTCATCATATATAAACTAACTAGTGAGATCTATGTTCACGAAAGCAAACAGGTGTCAATCAAAAGGTGCAACTCTAAATCAAATCAATTTCCATTCACACTTTATATAAAATATTATATCCAAAATATTTTTCCAACATATTCTAATGCGTTTGACAGGGATTCGAACTCCACAAACTACAACAAGCAATCTTGACTTTTGTCAAGAAAAAAAAACGCTCAATGAGCTGTGTGTGTGTGTGTGTGTGAGAGAGAGAGAGAGAGAGAGAGAGAGAGAGGTGAATAGGACTTTCATCAACATTCAGCATAAGAGAGTACAGATTTTTTCGAACTTACGAAATGATAAACAATAATATACTCATTTTGTTCACAAGAAAAGGAAAAAAAAATTACAAAAAGAAACTCTAGAGTAACATGTTTTCTTAAATTTTTCTTTTCCTATTTCTATAGCCTCAACTATAAACTCTCGCAAGCAAAAAACTAAGATCCTACAAAAAAAAAAAAAAGCCTTATCGGGATTTCCTTCACATATTTACCCGCAAAAGTCTCGTCACTAGAAAATTTTCTCTTTCCATCCAATGAATTGATCTCCTCATGAAGGCTAATAGAATTGCAATATGCCAGTTACGGTGATGGGTGGTTTGATATCAATGCGAATGGCCTTCCCCTCTGAATGAAGTTCCGGTAACAAGTTGGCGTCTTTCGCTGCAACACCTTCACCAGTCCATAAGGTCAGATGAGGCCACTGATTTTTTGAACGTACCTTCTCACCATCAACAGAGCCAAAGGAAGTCTCTAAGGCTGCCATTTTATCTGAGAAGAGTAAAGCGGGAATTTCCACAGGGATTTCTCGATCGAGGAACACACCGTAATTTGCTACAGCCGTAACACCATGACTTCTCTTGTGAGCAAGCGTCACGTGAGCCTTCTTAAGCCTGGTCTCCATGTTCTTGTCTCCAAGGAAAGCCTCGACCTTGGGATTCTTCTCAGCCAACTGGTTATATAAAAAGGATATAGAAAGAACACGATTTAGGTATCTGAATCTTTCTTGAAGTTAATCATGCTTAGTTAGGGTACTTTGCATAAATTCCAAACCAGTCTCTGAGTGTAGAATATTTAAATGAGTAACAACATTATGCATGGCAGATTCCATTTTATGCAAGTGTTTAAACGTTAAACAATGCATGAGAGGAAAAAAAGATGTGGATGAAAATTTAAGCTCCAAAAATGGTGGCCCCACAAGATGAGAATTACACATGTAAAGATGGTGAAGAATGGCAACAACATTGAGGGGTAGCTCCAAATGGCAGCAGGGACACGGGATGTTAGAGGATGTCTGAGAGACTGGAACGAGGTAATTTGAAAGGCTTGAGCCATGATGCATGGGGAATCAAAGAAATGTCACAACAACGAGGTACGTATTAGGAACTGGTCCTCCCATTTAACTGATTAAACAATGCATGAGAGACGAAGAGAAGTGGATGAGATGGGAGTTACACATGTAAAGGTGGTGAAGAACGGCAACAGCATTGGGGGGAACTCCAAACGGCAGAGGGCCGGGGTATGGGAGGATGTCTGAGAGACTGTGACCAGGTAATTTTGAAGGCTTGAGCTATGCAGCATGGGCAACCAAATAAATGTCACAACTATACCGAGTTATGTATTAGGAACTGGTCCTTTGACTATGGCCCTCTCACATAGTCGACTTCAAGAATTTTTGTCAGTGTTTTGATGGGAAGAAATTTCTCAAGTTTAGATTGTTAAACTTGTTCCTAGTAGAGTTTAGCACCCAGTCCCACATTGGTCAGTTACAAGAATGGATCACCCATTACTGCCAAATAACTTGAGCTTAATCATTTTAGGCCATATTATTAGGCTCTAAGAAGTTATTAGCCTGGTAAAGAGTGAGTCATTACACAGTCACTAATACAATATATTGTTTCTTCTTTTGAACCGCACTCGTACAATAGATTAGAAAACAAGGAGACTTCTACTTACATTATCAAGGAGACTTCTGATTTCATTGACAGGCAGACTGACAGCAGCAAAAACAATGTTTCCAAACTTCCTCTTCTTAGTACTTGGCATTTTATAATCACCTTTCACAATAGATCTCAGTTGTCCAATAACTTGTTCAACAGCAACTTCAAATGGAACCTGGAAGCATACAAATCATGCAGATGACCCTTAAAACTGTGCGGTTTGAGATGAAGGAGAAGGGAAAAACTTGATCTCTTTTATGCGTGTGTGTGCATGCGTGCAAGCAGAACAATAGCCTTTAATGGATGTTGCAACCCATACACAGATGTAAATTGATCTAACAACCTAACCGAGGTAAAAAGACCATTACTATAGAAGATGGTATTGGGCGTTATGAACAACTGAAGTGCAAGAATTCCCCACAGTACAGCACTAGAAGTGTAAACCAACCTGAATGGAGTTAAGATAATCAGCACTTGCAAATAGAATCTCTCTCAATTGCTTCTCCCATTTAGCCCAGTCCTTTACATATGATCCTTTTGTGGACTCCAGCCTAAATTAAAAAGGTGAATTCTTAAGAGGTTGCAACCAGATGCAGTAGAAATGATCAATTAAAAACTTAATAGCACTCCAAAGACAATGGTGAAGATATTTAAAATCCACTTTACAACAAATGCTACTTTAGTAAGTCAATTACTACATCGCAACCTTGTAACACTGCTGGTGGGGGAAAAAAGTAAATAACAAGATTTCCAGGAAAAAAAAATTAGAACTAACAATATTCCATCTCAATTGCCAAAAACAATTGAAGCATATGCTAACCGATGTTTAGATGTTTCTTGTGGCTGGTTAGGAAGGATAAAGTGCTGCAACTTTTTTTGGGTAAATAAAGTGCTGCAACTTGAACAAGCTATATAGCCACTAGTGGCCTCTGGTGTGCAACTGAACACCACAAAAATTTTGTTTTGAAATTTACTAGTAGCAGGTTCGTTTTTAACACAGTGCTCAGTACATTATGACAACCATCGTCCCAAGTAACTCATATTTGAACACTTAATACATTAGCTCAAACAAAGCTTGCTCAAATGATAAAAACTAAAAAAGAGTGAAAAAAGAAACAATCTATTGGTTTTCTTATAGTACTCTGTCTCTCATGATGGTCAGCTCAATGTACATTGCCTAAAGCATAAATATATTGAATTTGTATCCATGACATAACTACTTATAATTTTTTGTTTGCTTAGACTCCCTTGTTGTCAGCATAGCTGAAGATGGTCTCAGGTGTATTTTACGAAATTATGAAAAAAAATCTTTTAAAACAATTAAACTACGTTGCTAGATTCATCTTCTACAAAACTTCTATTTCTATTCAGGACTATGACAATAAATCTTGTCATTTCATTCCAATAGGGACGAAATAAGAAGAATATATCTCAAAAAGTCCATGCCAACCTATTCGCCTCAACTTCCCTGAGAAGGATATTAGTGGATTAATGCACAGTTTAATACTACTTAGCTATATATGAAAACTTGTGAGGACAATTGTAATTCTATGTATTTTTATATTTTGTTATCACATTGTATATACTAATAGAATGGATGAGATCTTGTATATAATTTATCGATTAACAGAGCTAGCAAAATTAAAGTAATGTTTAACATCGGCTATAGAATCTTGGAGCCACCATTGTATATGGGCATTGCTTTGAAAGGGCTCGTAATCATCTCGAGCACTCATATGAAACAACTCTACGCTAGCATCCACCATTTGACAAACTTTAACAAAAACTGTGATTCATATTGGGTGGAACAAGATAAACCAGAACAATTCTTCGAGTGGAAGTACAGTGGCGGAGTCCAAACTAAAGCAGTCATAGAAGACCTGGAATAAAGTAGTGTCTTTAGAAATGGACGCATACATGATAATCTAGGGGAAGCAGAAGGGTCAAAGACCATGCCTACAACCTTCGTCGTTCTGCTTTTATCAAGCTTTGGAGTTTCATTTTTATTGCATTATCTCGAAGAGTGGCCAGAACAAGTAACTGTAGGTGTTCACTGACTGGCCCCTCCAAGCTTTAAGTTGTATCTCTGTGAGAAACAGAGCCCGGGGGTTTTGCAGCTCATAAGGGCACTGCAACCAACATAGCAGGGTGATGTGCAAATTCTAGGGCCGTAACTGTTGCTTTGTATAAAGGCTTTGGGAAAGTGATTATTCTAGGTGACACAAACGTGCTAATCTAGAGTACCAGCTACGAAGATCTAATTATGCACCCGCAAAAGATTATTAAGAAATTTGCTTAATTGTGCGTGTCTCCGCTGAATCCAGCCCAGGGTTTTAAATAAAGGCTGTTACATATCATATCATCCATTATGTAATGGGATTTCGAACCTCCAATACCGTTAATTTACTTATGTATCTGCCGATATGGACCGATGCTATCTGATCGGCCAATATATGGCTGTATCACAGATTCCGTTACGTTTCCCGATACTACGATTTAAAACCTGAACCAGCCCAACTAGTGGAAAGGTAAATAATCTGCTGTTTACAAAATACGACTTTCGATACTCCAAGGGTTGGAAGAATTTAATAAACCCTCCGGAACAGCACAACAATTGTATCAAAACTCAAGACATTGTCAGAATCAAGTGACACTCATAGGTTCCCATATAGCCTACGATCCTCCATTATACCATTTCAGAAAAAGAAATTTGTGACATTACCAAGAGTCTTTATATCCTCTCTCCCATCATGGAAAATGGAACGCACAGAGTTCACAGAAAGTTATTGAGTCATCACCACATATTGATCTTTTCGGTCCAAAAACTAACACAATGCAGTATAACACTGTGGCTTTGCAGTTTCAAATAGAATAAATGACAATGAATCCATACACGCTTAGCAGGACAAACAGTGACCGACCTGCCATGCCTTGTTCGGTGAAGCTGGAACAGCTTTATTCCCTCCTCTAGGATAGACTTCAATGGATCAGGCAGAGGACTCCTACATGTCCAGAAATAACACAAAAATGATACCATCAGCCACTAAAAAAAGTCACAGACATCCACAAAATGTATAGACTAGCCCATTTTTTATCTCTTCTGAAGTAGCCTTAATTTGTGGAGAAATGTCAAACATAAATCACGCTATCTGATATATGTTTCCTGGCTATATTCCAAATAATAGCAAACATACTAACAACAGATGTGCAATTATGTTACGCCAATGTTAATTAACTACAAAGAACAACAACACACTTGCGGCTCATGGGAAGTAGGAGGAAAGGCAACGGAGAATTAAACAAAAAGATTGAAGTAGAAGTAAACAAGTCTGACCTATCAGGCTTCAGCAAAGGCATCTTCACAACTAAACCAAAACGTTCAATTAGCTCACCCTCAAACTCCTTGCGGCTCTGGGAAGTTTAAGCGGACAAGGATCACAAAATGCATCCAAGAGTTCAAATCTACATTCTCTGAAAGATTATAGAACTTACCTTCCCATCATAAAGGTTATAGAACATTAGCAGTACATATCCAGCATTGGGTGAGTTCTTATCGAGATTCCCCTTCATGATTTACAAAGGAAAAGTCATGGAGATTCTAATCATGTTATAGGGGTTCAAATGTAAGATCAAATAGCATAGATGAACAAGTACCGGATGATTTACTCGTTGAAGCACACGAAACATAAAAACTGATAACACATCAAGGGAAAAAGGGTTTGTTTCGGCTCCTGAAAAAATGCAAATTAAAACACCTAATTAGATACATAAGTGAAGATACAAGGATGGTCCAACTAACAATGCATCAACAACCTTTTCTTAGGAATATAAGATTGTATTAGGAGGACGCCAAAGGGGGTCAACCAGTTACACAAATGACAAATTAGGGGAGGAATATGCAAAGAAATAAAACTTTTAAGCCCTCCCCAAAGTTCAACTCTGCTGATTAATATTTCAGTAGTTACCTATAGGACATCCAAACCTAGTCAATCTGAGAGAATTAGCTGCAACTAAACCAAACCAAACAGAGCCTTTAAGTCCCGGCAGTACAAGTCAATAAGTTGAAAAGAACAATTTCCTCTTGGTTCCACAAGGGCAAGATCTCAAGGAGAAATGTGGTTCCCCATCCTACATGAGGCAACTAGCAACCAATGCATCAAGAAAGGGAAAATATCTCTGTCGTAAAACCCCGATATGCGCAACCACCAACTGAAAGGCATGCCTCCCTTCTCCTTACAAGGAAATCACACTCATACACAAAAAGATGCATACCCTACAACTACAAAAAAAAAAAAAAAAAAAAAGATAGCACACATCGGGAGAATAAGGAAAAAATCAAACCAGAGAAAATCCATACTTGTATACAAAAGCAAACCAGCAAAATAATGGATGTACATACGGAAATCAAATACTTCCACAAAAATTCAAAAGAATTAAACAAAATCCTTGTAACAATGTCTATGAGACAATAGTTTGGGTGCTTGGACAACGAAGAAACAACACAAAATAGAGTAGTCCGGCTGAGAATCTGAGATAGGGCTACTGGGAGAAAAGTTTGCAGAAGCTAGATTCAGGTGTTTTGGTCACATTAAATGACAAACAGATAGGATTATTGCTAATAAGAATGATAGGGAGAGGGGGAAGAGCTAGATTGACAATGTGATGTTGTGAAGCTAATCCTACAACTTCATTAAATTCAAGAGAATACATGGCCCCAGACAGTCAAGAGAACAAAATGGCCCCAAAGAAACCAGAATAGTTAAAAAGAATTGTTGTGTAATACTCTACCACAATTTGGGACACAAGGGACGGCTTGGTTTAGGGGCAAACTGACATGCATGCGAACAAAGTATTCAAGAATAGTCCTGAAGTAAAAAACAATAAATCAACATATGCATCAAAGCAATTAAATTAGAAGAGTGAATGCTTAAATATGATAAAATTAGCTGAAAGCTTGAAACCAATAAATTGAGAGAATAAACAGCTTAAGGAAAAGCTAGGCATTACCTTCAGAATCAGGCACAATAGGAACTGCGGATGCTCTTCTTGTTCTGCACATATCTTCAATCTGCGCAAGAGGGAGAAAAAGATGATATGAATACAATCTGGTAAAATAAACTCAAGGAACTTATGATGCATCCAGAATAATTTTCTGCTAAGCTCCTTTGAAATGGCATTTTTACCTAACCCAGTAACTCCTCCCCTAGGAATCCCATATCTACATCTCAACCACTTGGAATTTAAATTTGCGTGAGCACGTTCATTTTTTATACCCAATTGTAATGGTAAAATGCATCATAGAAAAATTGTGAAGGGATGCTAGTATGCCTCCATTTACAGGAGGAGGTAAACGAAAACCTATTAAATTAAAAGCCTGGAGCATGAAAACGTCCATTCTTCACTGTACTTGCTTAATAAGCTAATGGACAAATTTTACAAAAGAATCTATGCTAGCTGCCAATAGCCCCAATACCCAACTAATAAAAATACCAAAAAAACAGCTCCCCATCCGAGAAACGGGCTTCTCCACGCCTTGAAAGGATCTTTATTCCGTTCCATCCAAACCATGCACCTAAGTCACAATAGAGCGACAAAAGAATCTAGGATATTTTATTCCTGCTCTGCCTTCCTCACTTGGCAGCCCTCTGACTCCCCAGAACCCCGGCCACATGTCGGTCAAGCATCCATCCATCCCAAACAGATTGATAACAAAGTTCCAGGACTCCCAGATACATAGACAATGGATGGAAGATGGGAAACTGACTCCCGTGTTTTTTACACATGCAAAACCAGTTACCAATACATTTCGTTTCATATGTAGGTTGATATTGTCAATCGACAATATCTTTCGAGCCTCCATGAGCCACAATCCACACCAAATAATGGCCACCTAGGTGGGAACCCCACCTTCCAAACCTCCTGTGAAGGGAACCATCCACCTGAGCCTGAATATAGGAAGGACACATCAAATCTCCAATTTCTGCTCTTCCAGCAAATGCCGTACTCCTTTACCCAATCACTGGAAAAGCTATGGGGAAAAGCAAGCAACCTAGACATTCAGTGAAAGTCCCAATCCTGCAAAAATCTCCAAAGCCAAATATCCCTTAACATCCAATTTGCATGGATCTCCAAATAATTTTCCATAGATTGATACCGATCCACCACGAGCCAAAAAATAGTCGGACAAACATTTTAGCCTATACCTGTAACTAGACACACATGCACATGCACAGCATGTAAGCATGTGTCCATTGGCATGAATTATCAAGTCTATTCGCCTTCTATGAGATCAATTGCACTGCTAACTAAGGCCGGAGATTCCCTTAATTCAACTTTAAAACAAGATTTCTGATAGTTCATAAACTCAAGGACAGCGAGTCATTCTGTCTTATATCGACCGTAAGAAGGATCAACTAAATGCAAATTGATCAGTGGATTAAGATAGACAATACCCCACATATAATGTGCCATCATCCTCCACTCTATAAAGCGGTGAGAACGGAATTATAAAAAGTGTTTTACTGATGTTTCCAACATCAATCCTCCACAATAAGGATTTGCAAAATCCATCAACCCAAACATAGAGAATTTCCAGCACCAAACTTGTGGGAAGTAATTGTTTCCACGACATAATGTCAGACATTGACAGAGTTATCAAATTTATTGGATCATAGACAAGACAACGTCGAGCAAAAAAGGAATGACATGAAAAAAAAAACCAAGATACATGAAAAAGGTATTGTGATACGTCATGGCAGCCAGGAAGGTGGTAGATGACCAAGGTAAACGTGGTTAGGATGGAGAGGTCATTTTTGTTTTTGGACAGTATTGTAATTGGATATAACCATCCATCCGCCAAAATTAGATCACCAAATTCCTATCTTTGTTTCAAATGTCTCTCCAGATAAACACAGACACAGTGCAGCCACACCTTAAGAGCTACTGTTTCAACAAATTATCCATCGTGGACCTTTTGCCAAGAACATCTAATAACAAAATAGTATCTGCAATGAAACCACAGGAAGGATAACAAAAGAGCTGCCACTATTGCCTTTACTTTCTCCAAAGCTTTCATTTTATTTAGAAGGCAGCGGAATGATTCATGCAGTTAACAAGGATAAAGTATATAGAAGATGAGTACCCTTAACCAAACTTCTTCATTTGGGGCATTCTTGTCAGCAAGGATAACGGAATAATGCTTTCTCCTGCATTGTTCATCAACTTTATCCCAATATTTTCCTGCTCATATTGTGGTAAGGACCAATATGAGTACCAAATATTATTAGATATACACTTGCAGCCAAGAAAATAACAAATACAGTCAACCATGAAAACATTAGCAGAGATTCTGTGTCAAAATTACAGCAAGTGATAGAAATGAAAGTCATATTTGCAGACGATAAGCCTTCTTCCCTTCAATGCAAGTGCAAAGTCTCAATATGAAAATCAGACATGAAATCTCGATCGTTCCTTGTCAATTTCTTTCCCAACAAGGCCATCATTTCATTTCATGTAATTTCAAATAAGAGGGTTTCTTTCTCATTCCCCACGTGTTCTTCATAGACAAGACCTCCAATTCTACCAATTTTATTCAAAATTAAGAATACAAGAAGGCATAATAATTCTCAAATTGGGGCTTGTCAGTAGTAAAAATCCTTTACAGTAGCACATTGTAATTGCTCCATAACACCTGCAGATTGCATAGCAGTTACGAAATCCAATTTTGCTCAAAATAATTAGGAGTTTTGGAACATATGTCACTTACTTACCCTTTCTTTGCGTTATCCCTAGATAACCTAGGTACCACTTATAAATCAAATACTTGACAATTTTTCCCAGCAAGATCCAACAAAATAAAATGATTCCAATATCAATTCATCAAAGCAGCAGAAAGCATATAATATTCACTTGGATCAAACAAGATGTTACTGAAGTACAATACTAAACAAGAAATATCAAAGCTAAGTGGATGTTACAGATTACATTGGGAAACGGTAGGAAAGGCCAACTTTGACAACTATTACATGTACATTTCAAAGCATCGTAATACAACAACTTCAAATCAATATCTCATACCTTTAATAAGATCACCCATCAGACTATGAACTGGACAATCATCTCCAAGACCTCCTGGGGCATTTAAAATTTCTTTACAAAGTGCAGATTTTGCACAACCAGGTATTCCTGAAAATGGAAATTCATAGTTGGATGTCAAGATACACATAGAAGTTAAGATTGGATTCTCAAAAGCTGTTAACAAGAAAATACATTGATATCAATTGGGAGCATATTCAGAAATAAATATAAATGAAGCCAACAAAGAGTAAATTACAGATTTTCAAATTAAATACGTTAAAGATGACAAAGAAACTGGTGATTTAAAAAAGTATTTACAGACATGTTAGCCAGGACTAAGGACTTTCATCATTTAATTCTGTCTCATCACAGAATGGGAAAACATTATAAAGTGCGCTTGCTGATTTTGCGCTTGCTGATTTGGTTATTTCCTTAACACTCACAATGCCGGCAAAAGGAAGGAAATCCATATGCATCGCCAAGAAGGGAAAAAAATATAATCCCCGAAGTGTATTCAGACAAGCTCATCCAAATGGCATGCAAGAGAGATATAGAAATAGAGATAAAAAGGAGGAGAAATAAAAGGGGGAGAGAGAGAGAGAGCATAAGGTCTTTCGACACAAGTACTAGTGTCTTTTTAAGGTCAACTGAGTTCCATCAAAAACTCTATTTGTCAGCCTCACAAGCCATGCCAACACGAGGATTACTCATGATCAGCTCTACAACTTTAACTAGTGCCGAAATTGGTTGGGATCATCGATTTCTTCCTTAAAGATGATGAATCGATGTCGGACGATGGTGTGGAAACTCGACGTTCTAATGGAGATGTTAGTTCCGCAGCCTTACGCACTCCTGTATTAGAGATTCAAGAGAAACTCAACTTTTTAATGGAGTCGTTAGTTCCGCAGCCTTATGCACTCCTGTATTAGAGATTCAAGAGAGTCAAGTAGACTTTCAAATGCTTGATGTGCACTCATGGCACCTTCTTTCTCTAAGTCAACTTTCTCGCTTCTTGCAACAAAATAACGCATGGTCTTGTTTCTGGATTGCCTCGACTCAAGCAGAAGTGGGTTCTGTCTGGAAACTTGGGATTGTAAATGGATTCAAGTACCTTTCTGATCCCCTCTGAAAGATTCAACTTGAGCGAGCCTTTAACAAAACTCGACTTGAGCTTAACTACAGCTCCTTCATTATCCACAGAATGCTACAGCGCAAAACAGCTCATCCAGCCAAGGTCAATTAACTAAAAAGCAAGTATGATAGAGCTTAGCCCTTTTCCCCCACAAGCAAAACTCAAATGGCTTCAGTTGGTTAGCTGGCCTCAGTTTTCATCCTTACTTCTGGCCAAATAATAAGTTGGAGAGTTTTGGCTGGTCAAATATAGCACCCACAATTACTATCCACTCTGAATTTGCTGCACATGCGATTTTTTTAGTGTCGAGCTGCTTCCCATTGGTTTTAAACACAATAGAACAAAGAATACTATTCAATAGCAGTTTTTTCTGATACCGAGTTCCTATTTTGTAGAACTCAGCATGCAGTTCTAGCAAGTTGATGACCGGACACTTTTTTTATCTCCCAAGATAAGATAACTGCTGGGGCAAATTGCATACATGAGTGGCTAAGGGAAGTCTCAAGTGGAAGATGGTAGGTATTTGATTGCATAGGATCAATCGAGGTCAGAGGACGAGAGCTAGAGCAACCCCCAGAGACAAAGGGAGAGATGATAAGGTATTATATGACGTGTTAAGTTATGTTGAGTTAAGGTTTCATTTGTTATGTATTCTATTCATAGGGGTAGTTTAGTCATGTATATGTGAGCCCTGTATATCTCTGTGTAAAGACCCAATTTCATGTTAATGAGAAAAACCTTTGATCTCTCTTTCTCTCTCTACAATCTCACATGGTATCAGAGCTCTCATCCTTCATTGATGGTGCTTTGTAGAGCTTTAGAGATATTTTTCTCAGTTAATCGTGTTTGTCAGTCGTTGTTATTTGACACCTGGTGACCTCGTCGTCGTTGGTAGCCGGAATAGTACTCACGGTCTTGATCGAACGAGCAAGGGTGATGCTCCTCTCTCAGACGAACACGTTGGTGGTGACCTCGTTGTCGTTGGTCGCCGGAATAGTGCTTACGGTCAGTTTGAAACTCGACGGAACAAGGCGTACGACAGGAGGTGCATTTCTTGGCTATCAAACTGTCGTATGTCGATCGGAATCGAGATCTTTACACAGCTTTGTGTTCGTCTCGAGGAGACGATCCCGGTGGTACAAGGCCAGTCGCCGGAACACGTCGGAGGAAGCCGCACGCGCCGGTTGAAGGCGGCACGTGCAGAGCGCGTTAGATCTAGTCGCGGGCGTGTGTTACACGCGCCAGTCAAAGGAAGCAGGCGGTCGAACAGTTCGCGTGTTTCGGTCAAACGGGTCACGCGTTGGTCAAAGGGGTCAGCGGCCACTAAAAGGGCCAATAACGCCATCTGGAGGGGTCAGCGGCCACTGAAAGGGTCAAGAAGGCCATCTGGAGGGTCCTAGAGGGTCCAGAGGGGTACAAGGGACCTATTTTGACCGAGTTTGACCATTTTTTAGAGGTCAGAGACTTGTTCCTGACTAATTTCGACATTCCGGATCCATTCGAGGGGTCAGTTTAAGGTGATTTGAAACGGAAATTGTTGGTACAATGGAGGCTTTCAAAACTACTCAAGTTGGTGCCCTTTTTTCTGAGGGGGAGTTACAAACTCTCAGGCGCCTATTGGCTAGGCTTGACACTCCATCTACCACTGCTTCTACCACTTTCTTTGCTCACAAAGAGATACATGCTAATGCTTCTACTGCCTCTAGCTCTCTTCCGTGGATCATAGATTCTGGGGCTACGGACCATATGACAAGTTGTTCGTCCTTTTTTGATTCCTACTCTACTTGTTCTGGTAAGGATAAGGTTAGAGTAGCTGATGGTTCTTTATCTGCTATTTCCGGGAAAGGTTCTATTCATTGGTCTCCAACCATTTCTCTTTCCTCAGTTCTTCATGTTCCCAATTTTTCTACTAACCTTTTATCCGTTAGTAGTCTTACTCAATCCTTAAATTGCTCCGTAACATTTTTTCCTACACATTGTGTCTTTCAGGAACTGGATACGGGGAGGATGATTGGCAGTGGTAAAGCTCATGAGGGCCTTTATTTCTTGGAGTCTACACCTAATCCAGTTTGTCCACCTTTGTCATGTGGTCAAGCTCTTGCTGCAGATACGGGTTCTGCTCTTCCCTTGTTACATCAGTGGCATCGTAGATTGGGTCATCCATCCTTTGGAGTTCTAGAAAAATTGTTCCCTAGTTTGGCTAAGCAATGTTCTCGGAGTCAGTTTCTTTGTGAAGCTTGTGAGCTTGCGAAACATAAGCGCTCATTTTATGCTCCGGTCAATCAAAGAAGTGATTCGCCATTTATGGTCATTCATTCCGATGTTTGGGGTCCTTCTCCTGTCACATCTCTGTCTGGTTATCGCTGGTTTGTCACCTTTATTGACTGTTATTCTCGTGTCACCTGGGTGTATTTACTAAAGGCAAAAAATGAGGTTTTTTTGTGCTTTAAATCTTTTCACCAAATGGTGCGTACTCAATTTAATGCTAATGTTAAAGTGCTTCGTAGTGATAATGGGACTAAGTATATAGATGGGACTTTTCGGGCATATCTTAATGACTCTGGTATTCTTTTTCAGACTTCCTGTGTTGGCACTCCACAACAAAATAGAGTTGCCGAGCGCAAGAATCGCCATCTCGCTGAGGTAGCCCGCTCTCTATTGTTCACCATGAATGTTCCCAAACACTTTTGGGGCGAAGCTGTCCTTACTGCAGCTTTTCTTATCAATCGCATGTCATCTAGTGTTCTTCAGTTCCAAACTCCGATTAAGGTTCTCTTAGGTTGTTCTCGGGTCTCATCTCTCCCACCCAAAGTCTTTGGTTGTGTGTGTTTTGTTCATGCTCCTAAGCGCCCAGGTAGTAAGCTGGATCCCAAAGCTCGCAAGTGTATTTTCCTTGGCTATTCTCCCACTCAGAAGGGTTATAAATGCTATGACCCGCACTCTCGCAAAATGTATGTCTCCATGGATGTCACATTTTGGGAAACAGAATCCTTTTATCCTCTGTCCACTTCATCTCTTCAGGGGGAGAATGATAGACAGGAAGAGATGTTGACATTTCATACTCCTGAGTCGTGGTCTTATCCTTTACCTCGTCATGGTGAGGGGGAGAAAGAACCTTTACCTGCATAAAGAGCAGAGCATGATGTTCGGGAAAGACTGGATAGGCCAAATTTGCAGACTTTTTCTCGAAGGAATAAAGACAAGTCTACATGTGCAGTGCCACTTTGCCAATCTCCATCACCTACTCCAGTTTCAGACTCTTCAGCTAATTCATCTGGTAATGATTCTCTCCCTACTGTTGTTGATGATCCTAATGCTCCTATTGCTCTTAGAAAGGGAGTTAGATCATGCACTCAACATCCCATTTCCCAATTTGTTTCTTATGACTGTTTATCTCCTTTGCATCGTGCTTTTGTTTCGTCTCTTTCTTCTATATCTATTCCACAGAATTGGCAGGATGCATTCATAATACCTAAGTGGAAAGGAGCTATGGTAGAGGAGATGACGGCTTTGAAAAAGAATGGCACTTGGGAGCTAGTATCTCTTCCAAGAGGGAAGAAACCTGTGGGGTGCAAATGGGTGTTCACTGTGAAACACAAAGCTGATGGGACGGTTGAGAGATACAAGGCAAGACTTGTTGCCAAGGGCTTCACACAAACCTATGGTATTGACTACGAGGAGACGTTTGCCCCTGTCGCGAAGATGAACTCTGTGCGAGTTTTACTCTCTTGTGCTGCCAATTTAAATTGGCCTCTTCACCAGTTTGATGTGAAGAATGCATTCCTCCATGGCGAATTAGAGGAGGAGGTGTACATGGCTATTCCACCGGGTTTTTCTTCATCTCAGACCGAGGGAAAGGTGTGTCGATTGAGGAAGGCACTCTATGGATTGAAGCAATCTCCTAGAGCATGGCTTGACAGGTTTCTCAAAGCCATGCTGAGATTTGGATACAAACAGAGTCATGCTGACCATACTATGTTCATCAAGAGAAGTAATGGTAAGATTGCCATTCTTATTGTTTATGTGGATGACATAATCATGACAGGTGATGATGTGAATGAGATTGTTAGCCTTAAAGCTCTTCTTGCTCAAGAGTTTGAGATTAAGGATTTGGGGTCTATGAAGTACTTTCTTGGAATGGAGGTGGCTAGATCTGACAAAGGAATTTTTATCTCTCAAAGGAAGTACATCCTTGATCTCTTGGAAGAAACTGGTATGTTGGGATGTAAGCCAGCTGATTCTCCCATTGAGGCCAACCATCATCTTTGTAGCAATGTGGGGGAGCTTACAGAAAAGGAGAGATATCAGAGACTTGTGGGTCGCCTGATATACTTATCTCACACTCGACCAGATATTTCCTATGCTGTGGGGGTTGTGAGCCAGTTCATGCATGAACCTCGTACTAGTCATCTTGATGCAGTTTATCGTATCTTGAGGTATCTTAAATCTGCCCCAGGTAAAGGAGTTTTGTTCTCTAATCATGGTCACTTGAGATTGGAAGCTTTCACTGATGCAGACTGGGCTGGTTCTATTGATGATCGGCGATCTACTTCTGGCTATTGCACCTTCCTTGGAGGGAATTTGATTACATGGAGGAGTAAGAAGCAGTCTGTGGTGGCTAGATCTAGTGCAGAGGCTGAGTACAGAGCCATGGCTCATGGTGTTTGTGAGCTTTTATGGCTCCAAACCTTCTTGCGTGATTTGAGATTTCCTGATCGTGGTCCTATGAAGCTCTACTGTGATAACAAAGCAACCATAAACATTGCTCATAATCCTGTTCAACATGATCGAACAAAGTATGTTGAGATTGATAGGCATTTCATCAAGGAGAAGCTGAGCAACGGTTTGATATGCATGCCTTTTGTGAGATCCGAAGACCAATTGGCCGATGTATTTACTAAGGGTCTTAGTAGTAAAAGTTTTCACCCCATTGTATTTAAGTTGGGCTTGATAGATATCTTTGCACCAACTTGAGGGGGAGTGTTAAGTTATGTTGAGTTAAGGTTTCATTTGTTATGTATTCTATTCATAGGGGTAGTTTAGTCATGTCTATGTGAGCCCTGTATATCTCTGTGTAAAGACCCAATTTCATGTTAATGAGAAAAACCTTTGATCTCTCTCTCTTTACAATCTCACATGACGTGGCTATTTGGAGGACTAGCACCAAAGGAGACTTCAATAGGAAAATATATTTCTAGCGGAAATTGAAAATGGGTATTTTTTTATTTTTTTTTTATGCAACAACCAAATAAGCAACCAAAAGTTCAATAATCAGGATTGGTTTGAATAAAAAACTGTCCCAATTTCATCTTAGAATACAAAATACGTAACTTCAATTACCTACTATTTTGCACTACATGACGTTATCCATTCAACTGAGGACATTAGGCACACCCCTTGGTCTGACAATACAGAAGTAGGAGATCACAAGTTTGCTCTATTGGATGGCAGTGGTACTACCTGACGGGTAATTGAGATTGTGGAGGTCTTGGCCACGTCTCTTGTATGCTTTTGCGAGCTGCTCTGTCACACCTGCACCACGCAGACTGTAACGCCTGTACTAAAGAGGCCCTGCCACGGCTGCGCTACGCAGGCCCAGAGCATGTCGGCCACCCAAATCAGATGGCGTAATAGTACGTCCTTATCCCTAGTGTCTTTGTCTCTCTTTACGAGAAAGGTCAAGGTGATAGACCCCTTGCAAGGGACAGTGCTACCAAGTCCGATACCCAAACCATCAAATGGTCCCCCATGAGGTGCTTGGGCCGCTCAAAGCCAAGCAGTTGAAGGTGCCCTCGAGATAACTTAGAGGCGTCAAGCGTTAGGTCTGTTATGAGGAGGTCCACAAGAGAGAGGCCTAGGCGAGGGGGGCCTTTACCCCAGACCTGTCTATTTGCCATCATTGAACTTTCCTTCTTTGGTGGTATGATGCACATGTGGCACTTTTGGCAGGCTACGCGGCGACTATGCTTAGGTGTACCCACAATTAACCATCTCAGGCCAGATTTAACGTTTTACTCTGCGACGCCATGAATTCTAGAAGAGTATTGATGTGACTTAAATCTCTATCTCATAAATTTATACCTGGAAAGAATACTATCAGACCCTCATCTTTTGCCACAGTATCCTTCATAGAGTGACTGGGGCTTGGTGGTGCAACCTCACTCTCTGCATCAAAATCTCCCGCTTCATCCCTACCTCCCTCAACAATTGCCATGAAATCTTCAGCTCTCACTAAGCTCCCAGCAGATCCTATCAGAGCCTGATTCTGTTGACTACGTTTTGCATACTGTTCAAGAAATGGCTCTGCTTCACTGAGGTAATTGGATGATGATAATAGTTTATTCCCATACTTCCTTCGTATGTAAACCGCCCTAGACACATAATAACTTGTATTCAGCATGCTGCTCAAGTTGCATTGCCCAAAGAGCAAAATGAAAAAGAAATGCAGCAAGCACAAACAGAAAGAGCATTACCATTCATCTAGCATCTTGCTGAGTTGCTTCTGCTTTTCTTGGGATGTGTTCCATATTTTTAGTTGCCTAGAATGTCAACATATACTCATGGTCAATATTATCAAAATATGTGAAATACAAATATCACCACAATTGGTGCGCAAATCAACAATGTCACAGTTTCAATTGTCCGCTTGGCTTTGCACTTTGAAATTAAAAATGTTTTTAGTTGAAATAATTTGATGAAGTGATATGTAGTAGACTGCAAGAACCCATAATGACATAATTTGGACATTCTGCCACAATGTTTCAATTGCAGGACCAAATAACTACAAGAGAAAAAACAATTTGTGTCAAAGAATCGAACTCAAAACCAATTGGCAATGAGTGAAGAGGCCACTCAGGCTCATGTATTTTATACTAGTTTTTTAAGGTTAAAATTAACCAAGGTGGGACTAGCTCTAATACTCCCCGCACGTGTGACCCCTGACCCGCACGCGGAGAGGTAAACAAATGATCCATAACATAGGGATGACAATGAACAACGAAACCAGGTGTGCTTAAGGCAAAAACAACGGAGCAATCAATCAAGAAAGTCTTGTCCAAAAACCTCCAAAAGCCTAACTCTAATATCATGTAAAAGCAACCAAAACCAATTGGCAATGAGTGGAGAGGTCACCCAGGCTCATATACTAGTTTTTAAAGGTTATATTTAACTGATGTGAGACAAGCTCTAACACTATGTAAGTCAAGATGCAAAGCACCCCAAACTCAGGTACAGCTGATATAACAGCCTCTATCAACAGAATGGTTATAAAAGGGGCACCATCCTGTTCAATTGTTCCAAATGTAACCTTTTGAACAGACTGGTGGTCCCTTTCCCAAGGGTTCCTCTTACTTCCTGACTACAAAAACATATAAGTATGTTTAATGCTCTGACGAAAAAAATTCAATAAACTAGTGAAACTATCTAGGAAAATTCCACCACAGGAAACCTGATCCTTTGCGAGTGCACTAAAGTAATTTAACGGTGCAAATTTAAAGGATCTGATGCATTTTTAGTCATAACGACAATGCTGAAAATTGCGACGTCGAATATGACCTGATACCCAAGCTGACAAATATTAAGCATAAGTACCCGAAAATATTCTAAGGAAAATGGCAACCAAAAGCTCCCAATAGCTCCAATGAAAAATGAATACAGGAGAAAGCACATTCTAAATTCATAACTCGTACCACCAGAAAGTTTGTCAACTTTGGAGGTGCTGAACACCAAATCACCAGAGTTGGGGAGGATAAAAGAATTGGTATATCAGTCTGGTTACATCCTGAATGAAGCACACAAAGCACAGGAACCCTAGGCAAGCTTAAACCACAACTCAAGTGATACTAGTATTATCTATGCATATAGACACTCATATCGGGAGCATTCAAACAAGCGATGAATCTCATGTAATCTTATCTACAACATTTCAAAAAATATCTCCAATTGTTCTAGGTTATTACATAAATTAAGTGAATTAGTGCATTTCAGAAACGCAATTATAGACTGTTTTCTTTTTAACAAGCACCCAAGCCAAAGGAAACTTTTCTAATCCTTATCTGTAAGACTTCCATAAATTTCTCCTATTGTTCAACAGTACAATGTAAATCATCATGCACCTCCAGGTCCAACCACAACTCGGTGAAAATACAAAAATCTTACCTCAGATAGTAGGTCTTGTAAGCAGATGGACCTTGCTTGAAAAGAATCGACAAGCCATTACGGATCAAAAAGGTTCGCAACTGCGCAGCACAAGAAGAACAATGACGAATCAGTGATCCTCCAGATTATCACAGGAGAACATAGAGGAAAGGGGAAAACAGTACATAGTAAAAAACAAGGCCCTAAGTTCAAAACAGACCTAGACCGAAGAATATAAGATAGTGCTCTCCAATCTCCAACCGAGGTAAGGAGATTATCACCATTCAAATTTTCTTATCTACTATATGCTTTTTGCATAGGCCCACATACCTTATATGTAAGAAATTTCAATTTGATCATCAAATTTGCATCTTCATCAGCTAAGCCATCTTTTGTCGATGTTCCATCACTATTGTTGAAGTTTTCGACTAAGCCATTGCTGTTTTTGGCAATTTCAGCAACTCTCTCATTATTTGCCTTGAACAAATTTATGTCCACAAAAAACCCTGGAAAAGTAAGAATTTCCATCGGTCTATAACTTTAACTTCAACTAACTGAAAATGAGCACGTCATCAAAATATTTCAGAAAACTACTTCCTCAACTTTCAGTATTGTTATCAGATTTCTAGTATCAACACCAACTACATAGGTTTCACAATCATTTCTCAACGACATATGCCCTTCATCCTCCTACTTGCATGCATATAAGTGTACTATGACAGCTATTGGGCAGTGTCACTTCCAAGTCTTCGTTACTGTAGTTGATTAAGAGAACTGAATCATTTGATTGTACCAACACTTGACACTGTACCTCTCTGTTCAAGGTGGTTGGGGGTAGGATAAATGTTTGCGAAGGGGAAGTTCTACAGGTTGCAAAATCTAACCATTTAACCAGAACTCATAACAAAAATAATTAGAAAGCTAGTTACCTCGATACAGAGGCCACAAGCCTGGCTTTTTCCTGAAACACAAAAAAGGATATTGTCAAGAAATGGAAGGAGTAGGACCATGCATACCAGAAAATGACTTACATCTCCATGACATACGTCAAGCAATAGATCAGATGAACGACTAATTTACAAGTTTGAGTTTGAAAGGGACCTCATCTCTTTCTGATATCGTTGAAACACCAAATCCTTGCGGACATGAATGACCATTTTAAAATACAGGTTGTCAGTAGACGCAGAGCCAACATTGTGGAAATTATGGAAGCACTTGAAGGCAGCAGAAAAGTGCCTCTCTCTCATCAGCCGAATCATTTCCTGACTTGAACAAAGAATTGAAGTTCATATCACACGAAAGTAAGAATAAGAGGTCAGAACAAATTCTGCACCGCTGTTGTATCCAACATAAAGCCACAAAATATACAGACGGCTATCATTTAAAGCAAAAACGGGCCAGATAAGGATAGAATATCAAACCACAAAGTAGCAGTAGAGACATGAAAGTCAACATATATAAAGTAACAGATTCAAAAAATGTACAAAACAGAAAACAGAGATACCATTGTCTAAGCAGTACAAAAAACTGTTTATAAGCAGAAAGTGCCAGAAACAAGTAATCTGATAATTCAGGAAAAATCTGCAACACCTAAAGCCTGACCTTCCAGTTATTTACTTATTCAGTAACTATTTACAAGCAATAAATTCTGACCTGCAATTTAGCGGTTGAAAAATCAGCAGGGTGCGCTTGCAAAAACTTTGAAAGAACAGAACAATCAGCAATCTGATCATGTGAATCACTTGCTCCGTTTCCCAACCAATCTACGTAGTCGGGGCAGAAAGAAGTGCCAACACTTTTAAGAAGTGCTCTTATTTGCTGCAGTAGAGAGAGAGAAGTACCAATGCTCTCAAAAAAATGAGTATGATTAGATCATGTCTTTTATTAGGGAACATCATACTGAAAGGTTACCTGCTTTTCATCTGACCTATTTGCAGCACATATCTTCCTTAAGCTTGGTCCAAGATCTAGGCTGGCTAACACATGACGCAATAATAGACAAATTACAAACGGCAAAAAATTACATTAAATCACTGCCAAGATAATTATCAAACTTAAAGGAGAAAGACACACTCAACCAGATGTTGTAAATGTTTACGAAGGACAATTACATGGAAGTTATTGTGATGAGACCGTTGAGAAAGATTAGAAGCAAATGAAAACAAGATAATAAGGATAAAATCCATCAGAACTGGTGGCAATGGAACATCAGACCAGAGAAAATTTAATAAGATAGTTTCATTATGCGTGTAAACCAACTAAAATATATCGAGTTTGAAGGTACCAAAAGTACAAGAGAAAGGCCAATAAAGAGTCAAAAGACATGACATATAATAATCAGACTTGAGCTCAGGATCTCTGATTAAAAAAGGCAACCGATCCACCTAGCCAGTCCAAGTGATTGGGATGAAGATAGTCGAGTTAAGCAGAGAACTAATGCAGGATCTTAATATAGGGCGAGAACATTGTTATCTTTGTAGAGATCTGCTTTGGTGAAATTACACTGAAAATTTCCTCTTTTTGTGAAAATTTTCTCTTTTTTTGTGAATATTAGTTCCGTTGAAAGTAAGGAAAATGTTATTAGAGAGAGAGAAAGCGTTAAGGGTATTAATCAACCCTTATGCAAATGATTCTTATTTATAACATGACATAACCGAGTACAAGACAAAGTTAACCAATGTGGGACTAACTTTAGACTACTAATATTCTAATAGAAAATTTTAAAGAGCTAAGAGCACAAAATGCATAATCATACCTCCCTCAAGATGCTGTGGCGGAAAATCTCTTAAAACCTGCTGCATATGTTTCAAGCTCTCATGGCTCACTATACGGGCCACAAGACCCTCCAAGATTTCACCCTGCACCTTTATATGGTCTTTTGATCCTGCATATCAAGCTAGCCAATTTATTATTCAGCAGAGCTTGAAAACCTTAGTCAAAGTGACTGCAATATTGGCTTAGCATATTACAAGAAACTTGGATGATGAGATATGCCTTAGAAAGTAAATCATCAAAAAATTGTTAAAAAAAAAATCATGTTGCAGGGTGAGCTCATGTAGAAATAAGGCCCTCAACTATAGTTCATTTCTTGCTGACATGTTTGCTATATTTCATTTTTCTAGTTGTTTGATCACCAATTGTCTAAAAGCTTAAGCTATTAGGATATGTCTATCAAGCTATTATTTAGTTCCCCAGGCCCCTTTTGTACTACACAATGGGATGGGACCTACACACTTTATTTTGGGCTCTACACAAATGCGTGGTGAAAAAGGAGGGGCACTGAATAAATTCTCATTCAACACCCCCTTATTCAAACATGGAGAGGTGACCAAAATGAACTTAATTCAAAGCATAAACAAATACGGAACATGGTGCACATTAAACAACACTAGTGGGAACACAAATGGAAAACGAGACTTGAATGCTCCAGAGAGCTCTAATACCATGTTACATCACCAATTGTCCTAAAAGTTTAAGTGGTTAGTAACTTTGCTCAACAGCATACATCAAGCTATTCAACACCAATTAGATTACAAAATGTAATTCAAGAAATAAAAAGCATCTATTTGAAGCAATGAATAGAGCTACAAGCATGTTAGGTAAATAATCAACCAACAAGTTACCCTTAATACAGAGAGTGCTGATATCAAAATATGTAACTAAAAGGGGCTGGAAAGCAAGACATGAGAGATACAAGAGTTGAGAGCAGAATTGCAAAACCACTTAATATTTGGAGACATAAAGGAAGCATAAAGAAAAAAATTAGGCAGACACGCATAGATAAATACATGATACACATACGTATATCTAAATTTTAATAACTCTAGATGCACGTCTTACAACATCAGTATTCCTAAACCTTTATAGCAACAAGTTCACAATTCACTTTATTGTGAAGTCTTTTCGTCAAAGAATAACTAGACCGAAAAATACTTTGTTGAGAAACAAAACCGTAAGCCATGGTGCTGGAGAAAAAGGCTGTAGTGCACTTTGACATGGTACAGGCTGTATACAGAATATACCACTTTTATAACACAACAGCGAGATGAGAACAATCCTTGATTAAATTACATAGAAATACTTTAGCACCACCAGAACTAAATAGTAGTCTAACATTAACTGTACCTGGAACGGATATATCAGCAACTTTATCAAGAGCCTTACATACAGGCGTTGCTGTTCCTTCCTCGCAGAGTGCATCATAGGCCGCAAAAAATGAAGTTACTGATTTCCTAGAGTTAAAACACAGATAAATCAGACAAAAACCACTTTGACCTTAAGTTAAGTTTTCCGTTGAAAAATTAAACAATCAAGCATCTGTGCATACTGGACATAACTTAAAGCCCCAACAAGAAAACACTTGCCATAGAAGAAAACTGGCAATACATTCTGTAGGCAACCATAAACATTCTGAACGAATGCCTGACGTAGTTGTCAATTTGACATGTTCTGAAATCATGTTCATAGGAGTAAGGACTCAAGCGCTGGAATATCAACAATCCTGTAGTTGTTGTAAAACTTTGTACAAGTTATTGAAAACAAAAATAGAACAAATGAATCCTTTTAGGTGTTGCAAACAGACTCCTCTACCTTTTGGAATTGCAGGGTCACCAAAAAAAAAAAATCCAAATTTTTTGTAAATCCTAGAAAAAAAAATATCGATGAAACTCATATCCTTCCACTGTAGCCTAGGGTCAATAGCCATCTGAGCCTAATACGCAAAGATACAATATATATCACCACAAAAGTAGTAGGCCTGGTGCAAGCAAACACATATTACATCAGTTCTAGAAAATTCTAATGTCATCACCTTGTTGAGAACAACCAGATATGATTTGTCGGAAGGCGCCATTCCCTACAAAAGGCGATTATATCTGGAGTTGAGTAGAACTTTGGTTTTCCATTGCCCAATTCCGTGACTGCAGTCACTACCACTGCTCAAGGAAATAAAGGACAGAAACATCAGGATATCGGGCTGAACAACATTGATACATGGGATATCCACATGTGAGACAGGTTTAGCAGACCATCATCCGTGGCATAAGGCAGATGAGAAATCTTCTTGATGATAAGAAACTTTCCCTAACATTAGCCAAGGGAAGAGGCCAATCTTTGAGAAATGACAATGTGCACCATGAATTGATGCGGATTCATCACCCAAATTTTTTGAAAGAAATTATTACCACTCAGGGGATGTTTTTTTGGGGTCTGCTAGACAAAAAATGTTGCAAGGGGAGGTCTTTTGGGGGTCTGCTTGGAAAGAAATGTTGAATAGCATATATCTAGCAATATGTGAAACATGAGCATAAATACAACTATCTCCTCAACAAATGAAGGCTCCTCAAAGAAATAGGTTTTCAAAATCAATAGTAATTTCGGTTTAGAAGAAACTTGTGCATGATACGATAACCAATATGGACAGGAGATTAAGTGCTAAAAGTGGGGAAGGTTTTGCAACAAGCAAGAAACAAGGGAACCCAAAGGAAACATGCCACAGAAAAGAGAAATATATATGGTTTCCTTCTCCTTACTTCTTTTTTTTTTATTGGCAAAGAGAAAGATATATGTTACAATTAGCATTCACACAAAACATCTTGACACAACTCATGAATACTTGTCTCAGAAAGACAACGGCAGCAGAATAACATATAGGTACCAAAAAAAAGTTTTGCAATTGTCAATGACTCTTCCATGAAGAAAGACAAAAAAAGATGCCCTACCATAGTCATCTCGAGGACGTTGTCCATGGTCTCCCAAAACAGCAGTTACCAGTTCCATTGATATGCACATGTGATTCCTCTGAAAGTTATTGATATTAATTTCTTTTTTGACCAAAACAAAATGGTAAAGAAATAATTAGAATCAAATGGTAAAGAACTAATTAGAATCGTGCTTGTTTTCATCAGCAACAAAAAAAGCTAGAGAAAAATATGATCATGCTCATCCACATAATGCAAGGGGTGAGAAAACACGCATAACTGAGATATGCTAGGTACTGAAATAAAAGACCACCACCCCTTTCTTTCTGCAAGTGAAAAAGCCTAGATTCCAGTCTGGCAAAAGAAAAATCTAGAGGATATCTATGGTAGCAGGAAGAAGATAAAGTGAAATGATTCAACCTCGAATCTGAAATCAGTAGGATAGGTAAACATACAGAATAATGCTTCACAGAAATAAATACTACAACAATGAGAGGAACAAGAACCCGTACCAAAAGAATAATACAATCCATTGCAGCAGATCCATCATAAAAAGATCTCGCGACTTATATAAACAAAGAAAGGGCAAAAATCCAGAGATAAAGTTGTTAAAGCATCCAACTCAAAACCAATTGGCAATAAGTGAGAGGCTGCCCAGGCTCATATACTAGCTTTGGAGGTTATAATTAACCAATGTGGGACAAACTCTAACAAAAGTAAGTTTTGACTAATAGAAAAAAAAGGAAACATAAGTGAAAAAGTTGTTAACTTACCTGAGAAATTTTATAACATATTATGCCAATGAATCACATGTTCCAAAAAAAAAAAAAAAAACTCATACAAAAACATGCCTCAAGGAAGTCATTGAACTGTGCTTGCTTTTTGCGGGCTTTAATTCCCCATGCTTCACGAAACATCCTTCCAAGAACAAAAACACCAACAGCAGTGTATCTGCACCAAAATAATCACATCTAGCAAGCTTAAATATAAATTCAAATACAATTATGACGACAATTACAGTCGCAACATCAAAGCAAACATTGGAAAACCACTATAACAATTCCATATTTGATTAGAATACTCCCGTAAATAGTGCACCCAAAGTTTCTCCCAGAAATCACCTTAATCATACATTATTCTCAATTAGTAATTCATATAACTGTATCCCGTGCAAGCCTCTTTTTGAACTGCCGACAATACTTGGTCCACTCACATATTAAATTCGTAATTGGCTCCTCTGAACAAAATTTTCCAAGCAAGCATCATGAGAAAACAAAGCCTAAACACAACAGAAAACCTTATTGAGGACACGGTCACACGGACACCCATAAATGATTAATTGCAAAGTTACCCTTAAACCTACAATTTGTCTTACTGTTCTTGCATAACAAGCTCACAACTGAGAGATCTATGTATTAAGAAGTGGGATGAAAATAAGAATAATCAATTGAAATGGTTAAGTTAGGGGTTTGTTTGTTATGTGTATTGAACAATTGTTACCTAGGAATAGTTTTGTAGAGACTGATGCTTTTATTTTTTTCGTTGATTGATTAAGGGTATCTCTGTCGTCTACTCGTCTGTAAGTCGTTTGGTGTTCTCACGAAGGCGGACCTCTAGATCTCTCAAAGGTCATCTGGTTCGACCCACTTGTAACCACTGTACGTGATCAATATCCACTGGGTCCTCGTTGCACCTACTATACGACCTCCGGCGAGCACCGTACGACGTCCAACAACCTCCGGCGACCTCTCTGACAACCTCCGGCGAGTCAATGTTTCACCACGACGACCTGAGGTGTTACTTGTAAGTCGCTGTGTCACCATCGATTACTTGAAAACCACTCAGTTATTGCTCGAAAACCACTGGGATTCCGTCGATTGGTTCCAAAACTGGCTGTATTACTACGAGAGAAGCTGGGCTTAAACACTTCCGTCCACTAGGTCATCACCACCAACCATCGTTTGCCTTCGGAACTAACTTGGTGTGATTATTCGAGGTTCTATGTACCTTTTTTCTGTCTTGTTCAATTTTGGGGCATTATCTAGTTGTTATGTCCATTTCTTGTGGTTTTTAGCAATATTCTACTACCTTGTTTCTGTTAGATATGACTGAGGTTCCAAAGACAGTTGATGTTGGTGGAAAGGATGAGTTGAGTCGTATTGGGACTCTTGATAACTCTCCTCTTGATTTGATATTTGTCCAATCAAGTTGGACGGTACCAACTACTTGCTTTGGTCCCGTAGCTTTACCTTGGCCATTCTTGCCCGTGGCTTGTTGAAATTTATCATAGGTCCTATTCTAAAACCTACTGCCGCTGGAACAGAACTTCAAAAATAGACTTCTCAGAATGCTTAGCCTTAACTTGGTTGTTCAACTCCATGATTCCCACTATTCAGCCTACCTTCTTGTTTCTGGAAACTCCACATATGGCTTGGGCTGCTGTTGCACAAACCTATACTCAGAAGGGTAATGATGCTCAGGCTTTTGAATTGAGGAAGAGACTTCAAGGGTTGGATCAAAACAATCGGTCCCCAGCTGAGTACTATGCCGAATTGAACGGAGTTTGGCAGGAACTTGATTATTATTAGGGTTTTCACGCTATTCGTACTGCTAATGCAAAAGAGCGCATTTTTAATTTTCTTGCTGGTCTTAATATGAAATACGATCATATTCGCGTGCGGGTTTTGGGTCGGGTGTCTTTTCCCTCTCTTGAGAGGCTTATGCATGTGTTCAGCTAGAGGAAAGTAGACGAAGTGCTATGGTTCACCTACCTACTCCACATCGATTAGCCTTAGCTGCCATTCCTACTCCACGGGATGGTAAGACTGCTCAGGGTCAGCTTGGGGATAAGGGGGTTACTATAGACCATGATTTGTTTCAATGTGACTACTGCCACAAGACTCGACGTACAAGGGAATTTTGCTGGAAGTTACAAGGTCGTCCCTCTCGAGGACGAGGAGGTGGTCGAGGTGGTGTTGTGCATTCTCATGCGCATGTTTCAAAGTCCATAGTTGAGACTGTACCTGATTCTAGTGGTGGTCAGTTGTATGCTTCAGTTTCTGATAGCTCTCATGGTGGTGCTCTTTCTCAGGGGAGGTACAAACTCTTAGGCGCCTGAAAAAACCCTAGTTTGCCTAGGTTTATAAAGCTCGGCCTATGGGGCTTACAGCGCCTTGTGTCCAGGCTTGACACTCCATCTACCACGGCTTCTACTTCCACTACTTCATCTCACTTTTCCCACACAAGTATTCATGCTAGTGCATCTACTACTTCCTCTTTGCTTCCTTGGATCATAGATTCTGGTGCTACAGATCATATGACAAGTTGTTCATCCTTTTTTGAGTCCTACTCTACGTGTTCTGGTAACAAGAAGGTAAGAGTAGCAAATGGATCCCTATTTACTATTTATGGGAAAGGTTTCATCCATTGTTCTCCAACCATTTCACTTTCTTTAGTTCTTCATGTCCCAAACTTTTCCACTAACCATCTCTCAGCTAGCAATCTTATTCATTCTTTAAATTGCTCAATGACAGTCTTTCCGACTAATTTTGTCTTTCCGGAACTGGATACAAGGAGAAGGATTGGCAGTGGTAAAGCTTATGGTGGACTGTATTTTTTGGAACCTGCATCTAATCCAGTTGTTCTACCTTTGTCATGTGTCCAAGCTCTTGAAGCAAATTTGGACTCTGCTCTTCCTTTATTGCACCAGTGGCACCGTAAATTGGGTCATCCATCTTTTAAGATTTTAGAAAAAAAAAAATCCCTAGTTTGGTTTAGCAATGTTCTAGGAGTCAATTTTTTTTTTTGAAACGTGTGAACTTGCAAAACACAACCCCTCCTTTTATGCTCATGTTAATCACAGAAATGAATCTCCATTTATCGTTATCCATTCTGATGTTTGCGGACCTTCCCCGGTCACTTCTCTTTCAGGCTACCGTTGGTATGTTACCTTGATTGACAGTTATTTCGTGTTATGTTGGTGTATTTATTTATTTTTTTTATCCGCTTACGTTGGTGTATTTACTTCGGGCAAAAAATGAGGGTTTTTTGTGCTTTAAATCTTTTCACCAGATGGTGCGCACTCAATTTGATGCTAATATTAAAATCCTTCGTAGTGATAATGTGACCAAGTATATAGATGGGACTTTTCGGGCATATCTCAATGACTGGCATTCTTTTTCAAACCTCTTGTGTTGGCACTCCACAACAAAATGGAGTCGTTGAACGCAAGAATCACCATCTTGCTAAGGTAGCCCACTCTCTCTTGTTCACCATGACTATCCCTAAACATTTTTGGGGTGAAGCCGTCCTTACTGCAGCTTTTCTTATCAATTGCATGCCATCAAGTGTTCTCTAGTTCCACACTCCTCGTAAATTTCTCCCATGTGGTTCTCAGATCTCTTCTCTTCCCCCCAAAGTCTTTGGTTGCATGTGTTTTGTCCATGCTCCTAAACATCTTCGTGGTAAGTTGGATCCTAAAGCCCGTAAATGTGTTTTTCTTGGCTATTCTCCAACCCAAAAGAGTTATAAATGCTATGACCAACACTCTCACAACATGTATGTCACTATTGAGGTCACTTTCCGGGTAACCAAGCCCTTTTATCCTTTCTCACTCTCGCAACATGTATGTCACTATGGAGGTCAGTTTCCGCATAACCAAGCCCTTTTATCCTTTCTCCTCTTCATCTCTTCAGGGGGAGAATGATGTACAAAAAGAGATGAGAGAGGAAGAGATGTCAATGTCCTATACTCCAAAATCGTGGTCGTACTTTTTGGAACCTCGTCATCGCGAGGCCAGATTTAAAGGCCTTCTCTCGTCGAGAAAAAGGAAAGTCTACTTGTGCGGTGCCACCTTGCCAATCTCTATCACCTACTCCAATTTCTGACTCCTCGGCTGATTCATCTATTAATGACCCATTTCCCTACTGTTGTTGATTATCTTGATGCTCCTATTGCTCATAGAAAAGAAGTTAGAACGAGTACCCAATATCCTATCTGGCTATCTCTTAGTTTGTTTCAATATTCCCATTTATTTCCTTCGTATCGTGTATTTGTCTTTTCTCTTTCTTCTATATCTATCCCACAAGATTGGAAAGAAGCTTTTATAATATCCAAGTGGAAAGAAGCTATGGTAGAGGAGATGACATCCTTAAAAATGAATGGCACCTGGGAGCTAGTGCCTCTTCCAGAGGGAAAGAAATCAAAGGGTTGTAAATGGGTGTTCAGAAACACAAGGCTGACGGGACAGTTGAGAGATACAAAGCAAGGCTTATTGCTAAAGGCTTTACTCAAACATATCATATTGACTATGAGGAGAACTTTGCACCTATGGCCAAGATAATTTCTATTCGGACCTTGCTTTCTTGTGCTGCTATTTTCGATTGGCCATTTCAACAGTTTCATGTGAAAAATGCTCCTCCATCATGACTTAGAGGAGGAAGTCTACATGCCACCAGGTTTTTCCTCTTTTGCAACAGAAGGAAAGATGTGTAGATTGAGAAAGGCTCTTTATGGATTGAAGCAATCTCTTAGAGCATGGTTTGACAGGTTTCTCAAAGCCATATAGAGATTTGGATACAAGTAGAGCCATGTTGATCATACTATGTTCATCAAGAGAAGTAATGGTAAGATTGTTGTTCTTATTGTTTATGTGAATGACATAATAGTGACAGGTGACGATGTGAATGAGATACTTAGCCTTAAGGCTTTTCTTACTCATGAGTATGAGATTAAGGAAGTACTTTCTTGGAATGGAGGTGGCTCAATCTGATAAAGGGATTTTTCTCTCCCAAATGAAGTACATCCTAGATCTCTTGGAGGAAACAGGTATGTTAGGATGTAAACCTGCCGACTCACCCATTGAGGTCAATCATCACCTTGGTAGCAATATGGGGGAGCATGCACCCATTGAGGTTAATCATCACATGGGTAACAATGTGGGGGAGCATACAGATTGAGATTAGGAGAGATACCAGACACTTGTGGGTCGCCTAATATGCTTATCTCACACTAGACTAGATATTTCCTATGTTGTGGGGGTTGTCATCCAATTTATGTTTGAACCTCGTACTCTGCATCTTAATTTTGTTTATCGTATCTTGAGGTATCTCAAATCTGCCCCAGGTAAAGGAATTTCGTTCTCCAATCATGGTCACTTGGCATTGGAAGCTTTCACTGATGCAAACTAGGCAGGTTTTGTTGATGATAAGCGATCTACTTCCCGCTATTGCACCTTCGGAGGAAATTTAATTACTTGGAGGAGTAACAGTCAATGGTAGCGAGATCCAGTGCAGAAGCTGAATACAAAGTTATGGCTTATGGTGTTTGCGAGCTTTTATGGCTCCAAACCCTTTTGCATGATTTGGGACTCCCAAAGAATATGGAAGATGGGAAGGCCTAAGGCATGAAAATTGAGAGCTTTGCAATATCTTCTTCAAATTTTTAGTAGCTCTTGTTTGTATCTCGTTGAGTCCCTTCGCTTCATCGTCTCTAGGCTTTGAATCAATTCTGCTATAACCTCTAAGCTTCTCTGGTCAAATATAACTAAAATCACCTCAGTCGAGAATAGCAAAGCCTAAACATGTAACAAGCATAGGAGTGAGTTGTTCCCCTTGTAACCCTATAGTACTTCGTCCATGTGTATCTCGAAACATATCACAATAGAGTAGAGTCTATCTTGTAAAAAGAGATTGAAGTGTACCAGGAGGACAGTCTATATGAAGGAGTGGCTAATCATTATGATAGGTGCTACATGCGGAGCTGATAACAAGCTAATACTTGTGCTTTGGTGGTAAGAAGTCGAGATTGCATCCTAGGTATGAGGTTGTAAGACGCCTAGCTTGTTAGTTGTATTTACTTCTTGAATACTGAATAACAATCTCAGTTTATGCCCTTTGGTTTCTCCCCTCTTTGAGGATTTCGACATAAATAGTACTGCTTGATTTCTTTACTTTGTTGCATTGAATTGCTAATTGTACCTATTTTGTTTAAATTGTTGTATTCAGCTCATGCTTGTTAATTGAAAGGGAAATTCTATAGAAAAAGACCAGCGATGTTGTACAAGATAGAATGTTGGCCTATCAAGAAACAACAAGTGGGCAAGATGAGTTTAGTTGAAATGAGAATGATGAGATGGATGCGTGGTAAGACTAGAAGAGAAAGGGTTAAAAATGAAAAAATTCTTGATAAAATAGTTTAGTGTAGTAACGCTACGGAAGGTGAAGACTCAAATTGACAATGGATACTGTAGTTAGGTAGTGCACAAAGATATGTGTCTATTGAGTCTAAGTGAACAAGTAGGCTTAATAGAGCTCAATGGAAAAAAAGGATTCATGTAGCCGACTCCAATTGATTGGGACATAAGGCTTGGTTTGGTTCCGTTTGGTTTCGCTAGCTCTTGGTTGTTAATTAGTAGCAGTAAGCCAGTAAGTATTGAAATGAGCCTAGTCCCTCTAGGCCATCCTTTGGACGCTTTCAAGTAATGTACTTGAGTACTTGGACATTAAAACACAGCTTAGATGAAGTAAGTTGGAAAGGAACAGGCCATGAATGATAAATTTTAATCTTACATATTTCCATAGCTATTTTTGGCATAAGCTCCACCCTCATGACCAGCATACATGAAAAGAGACCCTGAATGTTTAAGAGAGACCTGCAAGGTGATAACCCCAATCAAAAATTGTTTTTAATGTTGTACAATCAACATTTATGCAGCAAAGAAAATCCCGATTGACTTTCTAGTAAAAACAGTTAACCCCATGGTAATTAAAAAGAAGAAATAAATTCCAATTAAATGCTGATAGACGCAGATGTATTTAATGAAAAACTTGTTATATATAATCAAGTGTCTGTAACGCAAAAGCTGTTAGGATGAAAGAAGTGCTCCTAATTAAATACAGACTAACATAACTAACAACCAAAGATGTACTTAGTGAAAAACTTGTTAGATATACAAAATTCCAACTTGCATAAGTGGTTAGGAGATGGGTCTAATCCATCAATTATCAAGCTCTCTCATATGCGATCCCAACTTACACGTGAGACAAAAACACTCAAATATTCCCAGAAACAGAGTGCCGAGGGAGAAACCCAAACCCAATACCTCCCAGAATCCAAATGTCTGATTCTACAATGTCAGATCAAAATTGTCCAAAATGCTAAAAGTTATGAAATATGCCAAATTTATACCAAGCTATCCAATTGTCCCAAAAACAAGATGTCTTTTGGACTTCACAAAATCAAAAGAGAAGATTTCCTCAACGGAAAATTTAAGAAGCAAGGATTATAGATCTCCAACCTCCATAGTTGCCAAACCTTTGGATACCATCTCTATCATCCTCGTCCTTATCTGAAGCAAATAAAAGCAAGAAGGCAATGATTGATGCAAGTCTAAATTTGGATGCAGCATTGAGAATAAAAGAACGACATTATCATCCACTAACTTAACAGCAAATATGCAATTATAAAATGTTGAGTCGCTAGCAACATCACAAAGATGAGGCATACAAAGAATATACCGCCACACATGAAAACCTACTTAAATGCCAGATCCCAAAAAGTAGCTGCAAAGGTTTAGTGATGGAGGCTTAACTTTTTTGTAAAGAGTTAATGAAAATAGTTTCATTACTGTCTAGCAGACTCTCAAGACCATTACATCTCAATGAAGGACCTTTAACGAGCTTGACGAAAATCTGTCCGAGGATCAAGAACTACTGCAAATTATTATTACGTTGCCCTCATAGTAGCCATTGGGAGCTTGATGCTTCGTGACAGCAGTGTTAAAGAATTCCTTAAAATTCTGTGATTTGGAAGTTTCTCGCAAAAGATCCTGTTAGAAAGCCATTTCAACTGTAAACCAACTAGTCAAATTTCACTTATGAAGTACACGCATATAGCCATATCACAATGAAGTTTCTTGGACACCTTCTCATCATCCACAGAGGTTGCAATTTCCAGCTATGAATGAATTTCCATGATTTTTTAAAGGAAACATAATCGTTAATGAATAATAGCTGTGAAATACCATAAGCAATTCCTTCATATGTATTTCTTTCACTTCCTTTCAGTGAATAGGAATAGGGAGCAAGGTAAAAAAGGGTTCATATCATGGTTTGAAACTTGATCCAAATAGCTGAATATGTTGTTCTAGGATAATCATTCATACCTCGTTAGAACCACAAAACAAAAAAAGAATACAATAGAAACAAATTACCTCTTGGTCAGACTTCTCATTCTCGAATTTGGGATAGAAGGAAGCTCGTATTTGCGAAAGGGAGTATGTGGAGTTGTCCACAGTGAAATTCTCCAATATATTATCAGCTGCAGCTGTTTGATCAGCAGGTGCTTTCTCAGCATGCTTACCTTCCGCATGACCATGATTTTGCGATCCAACACTGCCAAATTGTATGGATGGAGTGGCAGCATGGGTATGCCCACTGTTTTCTGTGGTACTCGCTGCCCCAAGTCTGCTAGTGATAGCTTCAGCAGCCCCTGTCGACACGCTGTCACTGCATGGAGACATCCTAGAAGAACCTGGCTTTTCTTTCCATCTTTGTTCGCTGTGCCCAACCCTTCTCTGTGTCCAAGAGTAAAATAATTGTTACAAGAACTCGGGCTACAAAACCGACACAAGGAATCCAAATTCCAAAGCCACCTTTTGCTGTTCGCAAAATCCATGCAAATAAATGTAGGGAAATATACAAGCAAATAAACTCTTTCCAGTTTCAGATTACTTCATAAAAAACAAAAACGAAGACTTACGCAACTAAGAAATTGTTAGCTTTACCATTTGGTAAAAGAATGCATCACATGCATCAATGGTAAATAAGTAAAACAAAGCAACAAAAAAAAAACAAAAAACAAAAAAAGAAGATTATTTATCGAAATCTCCAATCTGATGATCCAAAAGTGAAGCTACTAAAATACAGGTACTAGATTTCAAGGTAGTAAATATGATACGAAAAAAAGGCCTAATCAGTACACCACTTGACAATCACTCATTGGTACAAGCATGACAGGAAGGCTTGTTGCCACAATCGCATGAAGGAATGAGCCCAAACCATTAATTTCAAAATCATAAATAAATAAAGAGTAAGGATTGTTTCAAATTCTTACTTACCAAAAAGAAAGAAAAAAAAAAGGGTTGTTTCAAATTCTTGCTATCCTAGTTGGCAAAAAAAATGACCCCCATGGGACACTGATGCAAACTATGAACTAAACCAAAAGATTCAACAGTCGCAAAACTTAGATATCTTGCCCACTGCAACCTTTATAACAAGGTCACCAACTTGATTTACTAACGTAATATCACGAGGGTTTTCCGTCCACCAAGTTGCTAACGTAATATCACAAGGTTGCAGTCCAAAACGTCACTTATACCCCTCCCAGTTGCTCACATGATGGGCACGTGTGTGTTTTCCGTCCAAAAAATAAATGGAAGGCAAATGAGGGTTGCCATTGAAACAAATTCCGAAATGCAAGGTAAGTTTATCTAAATTCAAACTAGGAGGGCCAAAAGTGAACTTTCATCTAAAGTCGAGGTAAAACAGAAATTTACCCTTGTTAATCTATTTTTCCAACCCCCACTGAAGTACGCAATGTTGGAGAAGAATCCTTAAACCAACTAGGGCTAGCGCCAAGACTTCTGCATTTCAATAGTAGGTCAAAAGATCGAATCTCCCCACCTACTTGTGGGTTTTATTTCTCTTGCATTTGCTGGGTTATTTTTCCCCTTAATAGGGCTATTAGTTGGGTTGGGTTGGCCTTATAGTGATTGTGGACTTTATTTCCCGTTTGTTGGGTTATTTTTCCCCTCAATGGGGCTACTAGTTGGGTTGGACCTAGGTGATTGTGGACTTTGTTTCCAGTTTGGCGTAATTCATTATTCTATTCTCCTATAGTTAGACAAAAAAACAAAGAATCTGTTACTCCCTCCATCCCTTTTTAAATGATCTATATGGGAATACGTGCAATTTCAAACCCCTATAAAACATATTTCTCTATATAACTTTTTTATTTGTTTTATACAAAATTAAAGTGCTCATTGAGTACTTTAATTTGGTGCAAAAAAAATTTAAAAACTTTATACGAAAGTACATTTTTAAACGTCCGCAAAAATACACGTTTCCCAAGTGGATCACTTAAAAAGGGACGGAGGGAATAGTAATTTTGTTCCCTATCAGAACATGGAGACATCTAAACAAAATGTCTTCTAAATTAAAGACAGGCAATACATCTAAGTCGAATACCCATTTGATATTTACTAGTTGAAATCCTAGATTCTTCACAAAGAAAAAATTAAGATACTCGTACATGTCTGATTGTCTAACAGATAAAAATAGAAAGGAAAACAAAAACAAAGAAACAAAAATAGAACCCATCTAGTCCCCAATCATTGGGGGTGTGGGCGGGGATGATTGGAAACAGACCTAACCTTTAGCAATATATGCAGAAAGTGGTTGCTCTCAGAAATACCACTGAAACAGTGGCCCCCCTAAACCTCCAAGAACTGAGGAGCTAAGGGACATTTTGCTCCAGAAAAATGGCACTTTCTGTAGTACATTTATTTGCTTCGGATTTTTTTCCTATATTTACTTTCACTTCCTAAACCTAGACAATGAAAATATTCGGGAAAAAATATACTGATAAATTTCAATTACATTAAGGCTGAGTTTCCACCACAGTATCTTTGGTATTTTCCCACAATTCATTCCCCTCGTATACATCACAAAAATACCATTTAGCAGAAACAACACCTACTTTTCAGCACAATGAAAAGAAGATTTTTTAAATGGAAACCCCCCTTATAGTAATACTTTAATAGCGTATCACACAAGTATCTTAAAAGCATCCAACTCAAAATCAATTGGCAATGACTAGAGAGGCCGTCAAGCTCATATACTAGCATTGGAGGTTATAATTAACCAATGTGGGACAAACTCTAACAAAGTAAATTAATAGAAACAACGCATCAAGCAAAATGGACTTGCTCTCTTCCAAGTTCCAAGGCGGTGATGCTTGGTAAGCAAGAAATCTGCGGTTCTCTCGATCCAAAAAGTTCAACGTTTTCCTTATTGGTGCCCAATTCTCACGATTGGTTCTACATTTGTCCCTTGTTGATACGTCAGGTTCAAATTGATAAAGCATAACCATTGGAGCAACCTTGCTGAATCTGATTCAACAAAGTCATGGAAACAATAATCTCTATATTCAACCTGCGCAAGTACGAAAATATTTTTCTAAAGCATATTGATACAAGTTTGGAGGACTTTGAATTTGAGGTCTGGTGTACAACTTTTGGTGCTTGCAAAGTTTTAACAAACTGGATGGGTCGTATTTGGTGCGTAGTTGTTTACCACAGAATTACTTGTGTCCCAAGTATGGATTTAACGTGGTCCCATCTCAAAAATTGGAAGAATTATCAGTTATTGAAAGGGGCTAAGCCGGCTAGGTTTCCTTTGACTTCACATAACAAACTATGGGATATTTTTTTGTCTAGTTAGAAATCATAGTAGGGCTCACAAACCCGAACAATACAGTCCAACCTTACCCGTTAGCAATACAACGAGGATCACATTCACAACAATTACGCACCGGACACATGAATGCGTGATAAAACAAACAAACAAACAAACAAACAAACAAAGACCGTCATTGAATCAATCGTCATACATATCAAAGAGCCCATACACAAATATACATACATGATGTATAAATAAACATACAAAGATATCGCGGCATTGTACCTGGTTGTGCGGCATAATTGAACGTGAGAGAGAGAGAGATGAGGAATCCGACGGAACGCGTGTGGCAGATGCAAGGGAGAGAAACAAAGCAAAGGGTGTGCCGTATGCGAGAATAGGAAGTAGCTTCTGGGAGTGAGAGAATGTGAAGAAGAAGGAGAACTACGTAAAACTCCAAGATTGAAATCGCAGAACACTGCGATAAGAAAATTCAAAATTGATGGGAAACGGTGACGAGTTCGTTACTTATTAGAGAGAGAGAGAGAGAGAGAGAGGACGCAGGCAATGGCCTCACGCCGCGTCCTCTACTTATGAGAGCGTATTTATTTGTTCTACTGCCGTCTTTTAACTCCTGTCTAGGTTTTATTTATGTAATAATCAACAACTATGGGCTTGGGCTCTTGGAACACAATTAAAAAAGGACACATATACATGTGATTACAGAAAGAGTTATTTTATTCACAACCCAACAATAAATAGAAATAAAAATAAATTACAATATTTTTTACATTTTTAATATATTTGTATATATTTTTTACATATTTCAATATTTTTTAAAAATATTTGCCACAACCCAATGGGCTAAATGTTATTTGTCATAAGAAAGTCTAGTTACACATTCATTCTTACAACTGATTTGTCATATTACTACCATACATAAATGATCGGAAACGTTCAAAACATAGGGCACGTCAAAAATAGTAAGATTATCCAAATTTTAGGTTTATAAGGTGTCGATAACCGTATAATCAAAACACATTTGTCCTCTGTCACTACAAAAAAAAAATTGATCTTTAGTGACAATGATTTTGTCACTAGATTGTCACTAAAAGCGTGTTGCTAAAGAGTTTTAGTGACAATTTTTAGTGTGTTGTCACTAATTCTGTAATTAGTGACACATTGTTGTCACTGGGGTGTCACAAAAACTCAATTTTTTTTGTAGTGTGTGTGAGTTCATTTTTTTTCTTTTCCAATTATTCATTTATCCACGTCTGATAAACCTAGATTTGGTATTCTTATTATATTCAATGTTTTGTATTATCGTTCTCTAAGATAGATGTTCCATCTATTATCAATAATGGACCTAGGTTTGATTGTAAAAATGGACGCGACTAGACTTGGTCTTTTCCGTAAGGTAGAATCAATAACAATAATGCTACACACACAATCAAGGGACACAACCAAGGCCAATTCGACATCGTTTAGCTAAAAAAAATAATTTCAGAAATCAAAAATTCAAAACAAAGCGAAGAAGGGTTTTTTCCCCATTCAAAACACGTTGGCTACTTCTCCGCAGATCGATGCAGAGACAAGCGAGAGAGAACTGGATTTTCCCAACCGCAATTCCCACCCCAACTGCCGCCAAACACAGTCCAACCCTAGCGCCTCCCCACCTCCAACAACCGCCACCATTTTTGGGCTCTCTCTCGAACACTTCAAACCCTCAAAGCAGACACACCACCAAGGTCTCTCTCTCTCTCTCTCTCTCTCTCTCTCTCTCTCTCTCTCTCTGTGTGTGTGTGTGTGCGTGCGTGTGTGTGTGTGAGGCCTAAATTGAGTTCCTGACCCCAAATTACACAAACCCTAAATTGGAGTGCTTGACTACATTTGTCGCTTGATTTCTGTCGTGTGCTTTTTGGATTGTGTTTGTCACTTGATTTTTGATACATTTCCAGCTTCATTTCTTCTTTTAGCACGTTTTAATTTCAGTTAGCACACGATTCTTTCATACCTGTAAAGTTGTTGCTCATTAGCTCGTTGGTTATTTTTGGAGGGAAAAACAGTTAGTGTAACTGATTGTAACTAGTCGTGCTTCACGATTATAAAAGGGAGCATGGTGTAGAGAGGAAGGGATCTGAGTTTTGTAAGAATAACAATTGGAACGAGAGTTTCCTTTGTTTAGGGACGAGAACTCCCAACTTCTCTGTATTCTGTAATTGTTCTTGATTTGAATAAAGAACCTCCATTTCCATTCTTTTTCTTGCTCCATTTTTCCACCACATTTCCAATTCCAGCATTCTTTTATCAATTTCTGACATACATAAAGCATGAGTTGTAATCCTAAACATCAATAAAGTGATTAACGATTTTCAGCTTGCAATTTTAGAAGTTGGGTAGGACTCGTCTTTTTAGTTTGTTGTTCATTGTGAGAATTGAGGTGTGTTCATCAGTTACAAGTATAGGATGCAGTTGTTGTCATCTCATCCATGTGTTTGTTAAATTGCCTAAATTAAACTGGGGATTTTTCAAATCACCACAAGCACTCAAATTTAAGGTTTCTCAAATTGGTAATTTTTCAATTACTGGGTTATTTTAAAAATTAGAATTTTTTTTTTTTAACCCAAGATTTCACTTTAGGGCTCATCCAAAAAAACAACGCAACCATTGGCGGCTCTACCCTTGTGGTTGGGCAGTCACATGAACACCCTAAACAAATTTTTTTTGTTAGAATACATGTTATTCACTTTTATTTTAGTTTAATTCCCTTTTGAACACCCAACCCTAAAGTAGTTGAACACCCTACGCATAAAAATTTGAACACCCAATTTTTAAAAAATTGAACACCAGCTAAAAAATCAACCCACAATTGATGTAATATAAACAACTAAATTAAAACTTATAGGCTGCTTCATATCTTCCCATAATTGGTCAATTGAACATCTTGATTTTTTTATTTTTTTAATTTTACATGTAATTTTATCGGGGGGTTTTGTTTGAAGTCTTAGTCTTTTACCATGAACACTCATCAATTCAAGTAATTCACAGTTAAATACCTAATGCATTACTTCAAACAAAATATACACCTTTAATGACAAAAAAATTTAAAATGAAGAAAGCAAAAAGTATCTATTTCTATCAATATTGTGATTCGGCTTCTCTATGACAACAATCAACTCTATATATCTATAAATAAATAAAAAGAATATGTCAGAAAAAGATCCGTGCGAGCATATTCGCCACACAATTTCCTATGAAAAATTCTAATGGCCTTGTTCATTTTATGGTTTAGTTTAGTTTTAGTTTTGTTTTGTAATTATTGTCCTCATTTCTCTCTCTTATCTCTCTCCATTCATTACCCCTATCTCCAAAACTAAACTAAACGAACAAGGCCAATGTATTTATGAGTCGGTCCATTTTCGCTTGGTCCAAAATATAAAATTCGCCGAGATCATGCGAAAGGGACATCTTATGTATTTTTGTAAAATTTAATTGCATTATTCAGCCTATTAGTATATGAAAATTCATGTATATGGTTAGTTAAACTAGTAGCGTCAAGATAATTCTTGAACACCCTGGTAAAAATTCCTAGAGCCACCACGTCACATCGGGTGCGTGTGTACACACATGAGAGAGAGAGAGAGAGAGAGAGAGAGAGAGAGAGGTGTTTGATCGATTGATCAAGATAGACACTTTCGTGGCGGGACAATGGGTCGCCCAACAGGTTTCACCCATGGGATTGCTGGGGTAACAAAATTCCGATTTCAATTTTTGGTGTCACTCGAAGTCCACAACTCAAAAAAATCATGGTGCAAGAGTCCTGAAGGTACTAATTTGCGTTTTCTTAGGAAAAAATTTGGAACTTTCTTGTGTTATTTTTTTGTTTCTCTGATTTTTCTATACAATTTGAAGGATAAAAAATGCTAACTCTAGCCATCCAAAATCGATGTCGACACCCTATTCCACAAACTTCTCCATCGAGTTTCTGATTGGGCTCCGTCAATTCGCTTATTGTTCGGAAAATTGCTAATAGGATACACGGGCGGGGTATGATTGCACGACATCGTAAGTGTTTATTGTGAACAATATACCATGTTTTCTCTTTGTTGATAATGTTAATCTTTGTCATGATCATAGTAGTTTTTTTTTCTGATAAAAAACTGATTTTGAAGCTTAAAAGGCAATCATGTATGTATACAAGCACACAAATGCAAAGCTTGCGTATTCGTTTTTATGCATAAATTAGTCAAATTTGCCGGAGAACGAAGTTAAGGGCAATAATGTGGGATTGTGATACTTGATAAATGAACAACATGTTCACAATACTGAATCTAATTTTTACCATTTTTTATTCTCCATTCTTTCTTTTTTTACCATATTGACTGTATTGTGTAGACATAATTTTTCTATGACTATTATAATTTACCATGAAAACTACATGTTATTAGTATTTGATGGCATGTATATACAGGTTACTGTATTATATATTTATATGGTATATTTTGATTTAAACATGATCGTGGTGTTTTATATTGTTTCAGAGGCTATACCAATCTAAAAATCTGCCTTTGGGTTGACTCCATGGGTTAAAACAACGGAAGTGAGGACACAAAAACCTTCGACCAGTCCTGCGACTCGGCGCATCGAGGAAACAAAGGGAGGTGGGTGCCCCTATGGCTGGGCGGGTTGAGGAAAAGGAAGCCAGCTGTGTTCTAATTTTTGTGGATAACAACTGTTTTATGTTTATATGCTTTTTGGTTGACTGGAAGTCGATTTTTGGGGTATATTTATGATATACTAGATCTAAACTTACATGGTACCAGTGTCATGGTTTTGGCAACCTATGTTGTCGACTGGTTTTTGATTTGGAATGCACATGTGTATATTTGGGCAGGTGGTAAAAATGGCGTATGGATGATTTGTTTGTTAGGGAGACACATTACTGTATTTGGTTGAGAGTTTTGAGAAGAATATTTTGAGATAGTGTTTGGATGAGTTTTTAGAAAAAGTAATAATTAGGGAGAGGTGTAATAATTGGAGAGAGATAGAGAGAGAAATGAAAATAATGATTGGAGAAAGAGGTATGAGTAGAGAGAGAAATGTGATTAATGATTGGAGAGATGAGAGATGAGAAAAGAATCTTTTTGGAATTTTTTTTGGAAATATGAAGTGAACAAAGTGAACCGGCTTGTTAGGTTGGTGTTGGCCCAGATAGCAACACAAGAGGGGAGGTGAATTGTGTATCTCAAATATATTGCGGAATTAAAAAAAATGTAAAGACCAGTAAATTTATTTATTTATTTTTTAATGTTATTTATAAAATAAATAAGTTTGGGGGATTGTGAGGAATTTTTTTTTTTGGTTGTTAGATTGTGGGTTATTTAAGTGTTGTAAGTTGGATTTGGGCCTTTGTTAATACACAAACCAATATAAGGGTGAGTAGTGTAATATTTTAAATGTTGTATATAGGATTGGGTGGAGAGAGAAAAAGTCAGTCTCCCTTCCCACCTCACAACCGATCCATCTCTCTCTCTCTCTCTCTCTTTTTTCTTCCATATCTCCTCCACTCCTCTCACCAAAACACACCTCTAAATCCAAATTCCTTCAAGATCCACACTCAAACTAGTCTCCTACGCGTATTTAGAAGCTTGTGTCGCGTTTATCTTGCTCCAGAAGGTGGTATTTCGGTTGGAGCTCTTCAAGAAAAGCTAGGGTTTGTGGTATTTTGAGGGTTTTGCTCAAAACCCTTTGAGGTAGGGAAATTTCTACATTTTCTTAGTGCTAATGTGGTGTGGGTGTGTGTATAGCTTCTTCTTAATCAATCTTGTATATGGTGTGTTGTCTTTCCTTGAGAAAACTTATTCTAATCATACTTGGCTTGATTTTTGGAATTGATCATTGTTCCCATGGAGTTGTTGAAAGATTATTGATGATACCTTGCTCTCTAGTACATATAAGTTGTTTGCACCATGAAATTTGTGTTGGGAGCCTTATCTCGTTAAGTTGGTGGAAACCCATCCGAAACATGTCCTCTACTATGAAAATTTTCGTGTACAGCTTGTGTATTGATACACCAGAAATAGTGTATCAATACACTTGCTCTTTGGATTCTGTAGTTTGTGTATTGATACATCAGGAAAAGTGTATCAATACACTTGTTGTTTGGAACTTCGTGACTTGGGTATTGATACACCCGAAATGGTGTATCAATACACTTATCCACTGTTCTTTAATACGTCGTTCTCTTGTTCTTTAAACCTCCGGTAAGGCCCGAATCCTTCTCTAAAGCTTAGAAACTTGTGATTTGTTTTTGATAAACTTGCCCTAGACTTGGTAGATGAACTTTGTGTTATTTCGTTGTTTGTTCGAAAGGGTTTTAGGACACGGTCTATGAATTGACACTTAGCATTACATTTGGGTTGAGTTGAGAGTCCGAGACACTTGTGAAAGGACGTTATGACACATGGGTCATGTTTGACACGACGTTGACGTTGAAAATTGATAAATGATAATGTGAACTTAAAACATGTGATACGGGGCCGAAAGGTAGCCCGGAATGATACTAGGGCCGTCCTTTGGATGTGTCGCTCGGAATTGATACTCGGGCCGTCCAATGGACGTGTCGCGAGAAATATTTGATACTCGGGCTGTCCAATGGACGTGTCGCGAGGAATACTTGATACTCTGGCCGTCTTATGGACGGGTCGCAAGGAATTATGCCTTGGCCAAGGGGAAGATGATACGGGGCCAAAAGGTAGCCTGGAATTGATACTCGGGCCGTCCTATGGACGTGCCGCGAGGAATTTTTTAATTGGAAAATTAAAAATGAACTAGACATATTATGGTATGAACGAGTTGGACACATGTGAGATGTCGGGTACGTATCGGATACGAGGGATGATAGTAAAGGGAATCTAGTGGCTTATGGGTTGGTTTTCAATCGTTTAATTATTAAAGTTATCTTGGAACTTGTTGCGTGACTTGTGCATCCTTTGTCTATTACTCACTTGCATTTCATTGCATTTAGGATTGGTAGATTTTTCTCTACTGGGCTAGTGAGCTCACCTTAATAATTTCAGGTACCCAGCACGGAGCATAATATGGATTGCTTGGAGTGTATCCATGCATCTCTTTGAAAGCTTAACGGATGAGCTTTATCATTTGAAACTTATATTTTTGAAAAAATGATTTTGTAATTTAATTTAGTTTTCATCATTGACTTGGTTTGTAATAACATTGGTAAATCATGTACTTATTTTGGACATGGGAATCCCGTTAATTATCTTGTGTATAACTTTGACCTTGCGGGTCAAGTTTGGACTTTGACCTGGACTTTGGATCTCATTGACTTTCCACGTGGATTTATATTACTTTTACCTTTAAAGTTTGAGGGCGTTACAATAAATAAATGCATCACCCAATAAGTAACTAAAAAGCTAGGCTATCACAACTGAAAAAGTAATGATAAAATTAAATCGATTCAAGCACACAAGCGATAATATATTACAGCAAATAAAAAGTAGAGAGAAAAGAGAAATGAAACACAGAGATTTATCGTGGTTCGGTCCGCAACTTCACGGCCTAGTCCACTCCCCAAGTGTCCAACTTGGGATTTGCTGCACTATCTCCAATAGTAACACCTTCTAGCTTCGCGGGTGCTAGAGAAATCGTTAAAACGAGCAATATCCCCAATCGCTCCAACTATTTTTTACTCCGGTGCTAGTAACACCTCACCCTAAGTGATTTTCTCTCTAAAACCACTCACAAAAAGATAACTCTCACAAGAATATGAATAAGGGTGTACATTCCCTTTTACAATAATAGTTCAAATAGAACACTCAAACTGGGGTAGAATATGCAAGATAAAGCTCGAAGTTGAATGGATAAAGATGACACGCGTAATTTTTTCCGTTGGAGCTCTCTGCCTATACGTCCTCCTTTTTCCTTAGCATTATTTATATTCTTCTTCATGTGGCCGTTGGAACTTGTGATAAGCCCCTAATATTGTAGATATCCGGAGCTTATCTAACTCATTTTGCTCACACACACACGCGCGATTTCGCGCCTTATATGTTTGATATGCGCGTAGTGTTGTTTTTGTTAGTTACAGGTGAAACATGTGAATAAGTGCATTTTGGAGCTCATTGGGAACCGTCCCAAGTTACCGAGGGCCACGTGCCCCATGGCACGCCAACTCCGGGCCTCAAGAGCCAAGAAACGATGATTTGGCTAGGGCTCGGGAAGTCGAAAAGTCACAAAGACGATGGCTTGGAAGCTGTGTCGCACGCTCACGTGGACTCCAAGTGAATTCGGGAGTGATTAAGCACCCACACGACCAAAAGTCACCTCCCTCGAAGGCCACACAACGTATTCAAATGCTTTGGAATAGGCCCGGAGGCACGCAAGGCGATAGGAGTGACCGAAAGAAGTCAATTCATCATGAGGCACATCTGGATCAATCCATACGAAGGAGTGGATTAATCCACTCATGTCAAAATTCCCAACAGTCAATTCTGGATTGATCCACTCAAGGCCAACTCTGCATCAGCAAATAGTGGATCGATCCAGTCCAATAGTGGATCGATCCACTCAAGTCCAAAAGTCCACCAGAGCATCTTGGATCGATCCAGTACAATAGTGGATCTATCCACATGAATCCGTGGAGCATTTTTTTCAGCACTTTTTGTACTTTCTATTAATGGAAACTTTGTGTATTAGGTGAGTGCTTTATAGATATTTGTTGGAGAGAGGAATGGGATGATAAAAATAGGCTCTCCTCTCTCCTTCACTGACACTTTTACTCTTTCAATTCCCTGGTTAAGTTTTGCTCTTCATTGGAGAGCCTTTCAAACTTTATCTCTCTAGAATTCTCCCGTAAGTTTTCTTCTCCCGTAGTTTTACTGTGTATTAAACTTGTTCTTCATGCTTGGATCTTTCAATATATGTAGTTTATTTTCAATTCTCTCAAGTATTTAATGTTCATGTTCTTCTAGCTTTGTCCTTAGATCACACTTGTTTCTATTAGTTTCTTGTTAATTTCTCAAAGTATAAAGTGTAAGGCAAACCTAGGATTAATCATAAAAATCAATTTTTAGAGTTATTAAACATGTTTTTGGTTTTCTACAAATTCCTAGGCTTTATTTCTAGCATAATGTGTGAGTAGTTTAATAGGCTTAGTCATGGGGTGATTAACACTCCATGACTTGGGATTAATCCATCCATCGCATGTTAAGTGATAAGCCCCAAATGTTGTATATACCCGGGCTTATCTTGCTCGTTGTAATCACACACACATGCATTTTGTGCCTTTATACGATTGATTTTGCACGAGTTGTGTTTTTGATGAGTTTTAGAAAATCGGAGCTAAAAGGCGTGTCCAAAGCTCCAAATAATCCCCGGTTGTATCCGGAAGTACCCAAGGTCCCGCAATGCCGTGGAGGACAATCTCCGAAGCTTAGAAGTCGATTCAAGAAGCTTTGGAAGGTTCAAGGAAGGCCCGGAACAAAAGAACAAGAAATTTGGAGTTATGAGCCTCGAGAAAATCTGACCAACCGATAGACAAAGGCTTATAACTTTCAATATACAAAGGCTATGAAGATGAGGTCAATTGGGTTGGAAAGTAGACTCGTAGAGCTTTCCAACGGTTCAAGAATCGCCTCATTCCGAGTTCGGACGAAGCCGGGGCGTGCCCGCGAAGTTGGGTCAAAAATCTGTCTGACCAGACTCATCTGGATCGATCCATGATGAAGTTGGATCGATCCAGATCAACCCAAAACTCTCCAGACTCATCTGGATCGATCCATGATGAAGTTGGATCGATCCAGACTCATTCTTGGCGATTTTTTGACAGATTTTGGTTGTTTTAATATCTTCCATATATGGAAACTTTCCACTTATAGTATGTTTTTGGGATAATTAGCCAATGTAAATGGCTTTTAGTATAAATACCTTCCTCCCTCCTCTCTCCTATCTTCTTCCTCCTTAGTCTAGTTTTTGCTCCTCCATTGGAGGATTTTTAAGCTTTATCTCTCTAGATTAATCAAGTAAGTCTTCATTTTCTTTTAATTTCTTGTTGTTTAATGTTGTAGCTACTTGTTGTGTCTCTATATAAATCAAGTTTATTTACGTTTTTATCGGTTAAATTGTATTCTCTTTTTTCTAGTCATTTCCTTCTTAAACTCAAGTTAGTAATTGTTGTTTGTGATTTTCTCAAGAGTTAATGTGGTAGGCAAACCTAGGATTAACCATAAAAATCGGTTTTTAAGTTTATTAAGCATGTTTTTAGTTTTCTTCCATATTCTAGACTTGTTAATTAGGCTTTGTTCTCCAATGCATTTTATGCCATAAGTTTTATGAAGTGGTGATAAAATGACACTGTTTTCTCAATAGATTTTATGTAGTTGTCATAAAATCTCCATTAATGCTATATTTACCAAAATACCCTCATTTTTGTTTCATCTACCATTAGTCCGATATAACATTTAACAATTAGAGCCGGGCACTTTTGCTGGAACCCCAATATGAACCAGGTTTGCCACCATTTTCCAAACAATAAACTGCAAGGCTATATTGACCTTTACGGGAGCATCACGTTTTTTTTATCACGTTTTTTTTTTTTTTTACGTTACTTTCAACATACCATTTTTTCAGAACAATTGATCAGTTTCAGTCCTTTCTAGTGTTAAATAAAAAAATAAAAAATCTGAAACTAAGGGACCCCAAATGTTTGTTACGGTGATACACCACAGAAGTTCATAAATTTGAATGTGGAGACTACAACAGTAAATCATTGATTTTGGCAACAGAAGTTTGTAGATCTATAAGGGGACGTCATATATTCGTAGTTTTGGGGAGTATATCGGAGTTTACCTGTCGCCGGAGTTAACTTCTGTACGTCGCCGGAGTGGAGATTGGCGAAGGGCGGCCGGAGAATGACACAGCCAAAGATCAGTTGCGGTAGGAGGAGAGAGAGAGAGAGGGGTGGGGAATGGAGTGGAGGCGTGAGGTGGGAGTAGAGACTGGAGAACAAGATAATGTTTTGTTGGTGTAGGGTTTCAAAGGGAACAAATGATAAAGGGTAAAATTGTAATTTTACCCTCCATTGTGGGTGGGCCAAACGTTGACAGACTTGGGTTTTGAAATTTTTTGAAAAAAGGGCAGAAAAATGGTTCCGGTCATTTTATGTATTGGGGAAGGAATGACATAAAATCCCCAGATTTTATGGCATAAAATGCATTGGAGAACAAAGCCTTAGTGTAATGGATGAGTAGTTTAATAGGCTTAGTCATGGGGTGATTAGCACTCCATGACTTGGGATTAATCCATCCATCTCATGTTAAGGCATACATTGCTTGTTTATCAAATACTTGGGGTTGCACTTTTATGTACCAAAGAGTGGGTTTGTTAATCTCTTTGATCACACGTAGCCAAGAGCTTGACTACTTGGCACGTGTGATGCTTTGGGCGATGTCAACCCATCCGTTTGCCAAATGTACCGGAAACCCTTAATCTTTGGTAAACACATTTTCTTGTAAAAGGTTTTAAAATCTAAATCTTCCGTTCGGAGGCATTTAACGATGCCCCGAGCCGGTTATCAAGAGGGGATGGATTAGCCCAAGTCATGGTCGTTAAATACCCCTAGACTTTGCCTTAGTTTAATTTGTCGTTTTTAATATTCCGAGTCGTTCTCGAAGTTAAGTGAATTCCACCAACCAAAATCCAAAAGCCAAGTTTGCCGCTTTAAGGCTAAACTTCAATCGCAAGTCAACTCTCACTCCGGGTGCGTTCGGTCCCTGTGGATTCGACCCGGTCTTACCGGTTATTATGCTACCGCCGACCTAGCCCTACGCTTGGGGCGACACCATCTACGACACAATCCAAGGTCGCAAGCATTAAGGCATACATTGTTTATCAAATATTAGGGGGTTGCATTTTTATGTACCAAAGGTTGGGTTTGTTAATCCCTTTGATCACACGTAGCCAAGGGTTTAACTACTTGGCACGTGTGATGCTTTGGGCGATGTCAACTCAACCGCCACATGAACCGAAAACCCATAATCTTTGGTAAACACATTTTTCTTGTAAATGGTTTTAAAATCTAAATCTTCCGTTCGGGGGCATTTAACAATGCCCCAAGCTGGTTATCAAAAGGGGATGGATTAACCCGAGTCATGATAGTTAAATATCCCTCGACTTCGCCTTAGTTTAAATTAGTCGTTTTTAAATCTCCGAGTCGTTCTCGAAGTCGAGAGAATTTCACCAAACAAACTCCAAAAGCCAAGTTTACCGTTTCAAGGCTAAAACCATCACTCGCGAATCAATCAACACGCTCATGTTGCATGCTACCGGCTATCATGCTACCGCCGGCCTAAACCCTACGCTTGGGGAAATAATATTGGAAATACAATCCAAGGGTGCAAACAACCTGGCAGCACATGTTGCATCTTCACCTATGGAAATAAGCCATTCCATTATGGCCTTAATTGAACCAAAATTAAGACATTACAAATCCATTCCATTTTTGGATCAATAGCCGTGAACGATATTTCATTTGCTGAGCTTTATAGCCATTTGAATTGTTTTCCAAAGTCGGAGCTTGTCCATATTTCTATGATCTTTGAATATCCTTCAACATTTTCTTTTTTATTTGGAGTGCTTAAGCCAGCACGAAAATAAGGAAAAGATTTGTCCTCAATCTTTTTCCTTTCAATTAAAATCTTGGCTATCGGAAATAAGGATTTGATATAGAATCTCTCCTTACGTGCCTCAACCAAATCATACAAAATAAACAATTACTCAAATGAATATTAAAATATCATAATATTAATTATATTTGTCTTTTAATAAAATCTATTTTGTTATCATCAAAATCACTAAGGTTCTATAAAAACCTTTGGGCTAACAGTTGGCACGAATTTTACCAATTTTTATGGTCTGGATATGTGTTTTTTTTTTAATTTACCATGCCTTCTATAAGAGAGTAGTTGCACGAACCTACATAGATAAGGAGTATGTACAATTTCCACATACATACTTCTTATCTATATAGGCCAGCGCAGCGGCTATAGTATCCTGAAATTTTAACCACAAACATTAAGTAATACTTCCTTGTTTACCATGGTTAATGACATTTTTTTACCATGATTCAAGATACTAATTCATAAATTATTACCATGTTTACATGTCATTAAGTATTTTTTACCATAAAACTGGGATATGTTTTGATATTTTTACCATGATTTTTTGTCGTTTTTGTTTTTACCATAAATTATTCAAGTTCTTAATTTAACAATTATTACTACGTTTACAAGAGATTTTTTTTACCATAAAAACCATGATATGTGATGATTTTTTTTACCGTGATTCGTGTTCTAAAAGTATATTATATTTACCATGTTTTTTGACTAGTTATAAGTTTACCACATTTCTCATTAAATTTTACCATGTTTCTTTTATTTTTTACTATGTTTGCTTTTTCTTTAGAGTTTTTTTCAAAAACATCCCTCAAACTATGCACAGATTGTTTACTTAGTCCTCAAACTTTCAATTTTGTTTACTTCGTCCTCCAACAATCAGATTCCTATTTATTTGGTCCTACACCTAACAGCCATCCAAGAACTGGACGGAAAATCTTCCATGAGCTTGTCACGTGCTATAATACCCCAAATTCCAGGGGCAAAGAAGTCAATGCACAAAAGTCATTCCACCGAAATTCTATACACGAACCAAACAAGTCTCTCTCTCTCTCTCTCTCTCTCTAAATTCGACTGAACTGGAGCAATACACACCATTACACGCACAAATCCACAAGTTTTGATTCACAAATCCCCTAACTGTGAGTTCACAATCCCAGTTTATATAGATTTTCTCCTTTCAGTGAGCATGGAGTTAGTCAGTTAGGGGTTTGAAATTTTCTGCATGGGTTTTGTTAATTTTTTGTTTGTTTAAATCTACTATACATTTGAATTTGCCAAAAATTATGCAAGTCAGTGATGAGAAACAATATTTTGGATTGTTTTGGAATACTGTGGTGTTGAATTAAGGGACAGGTTCTATTTTTTTTTTTTGAACTGGAAGATATTTCTATATATCAAAAAACCCTCAAAGAGGCATGAACATTACAAATGCTAGAGAGGGTAGGAGGGGGGTTGGATACCCAATCAAAAGGTAGACTGCCTTTGAGAAAAATTGTTGCTATCCAATGAGCTGCTCTATTTCAATTTCTACGAACCCAGGAAAAAGAGCAAAGAGTACTCGAGGAAAATTTCCTAATGTCATCTACAATTGGAGCACACTCCCAAGGGGGAACATTTTCAGTCGAACAAAGCTTGATGATAGATTGATTGTCACTCTCAATGGAGGCTTCCTTTATGTGATTAGCAGAGAGGAGGGAGCCTGCTAAGCGAACAGCAAGTGCCTCCCCTTGGAGGACTGAAGAGGCCTGAATCAAGCTCGCTTGTCCATCCACAATATTGCCTTTGTCATCCCTGATGAGTGCTGTAATTGCTGCCTTCGAAAATCCAGATTTTACCGCCACATCACAGTTGACTTTTACCTTTCCCTCACAGGGAGGAATCCAACAAACATCATCTTCATTATGAGTAACAGGTCGTCTTGGGCTTCTGCGGGATAACTCACAGTCGCTGAATTCTTTCCACATAAAGGATGCCTTAGCCAACACAGTCTTAGGATCAACTGGATTGCCATTAAAAATCCAATCATTCCTTGCTTTCCAAACATGCCAAGCCAGAAAAATACATTTGCTTAAAGTATCAAAGCAATCTAAAGCTGAATTTAAATGTTCCATAATTGAAATGGACCATTTCATGACAGACGAGATCGCTAAGGTATCCACTTTGTAACTTAAATTGCTGCCGAACCACACTGCTTTTGTCCAGTCACAACGAAAGAGAAGGTGTTCAATAGACTCATTTTCCTTACAGCATATAGGGCAAACAGGAGAGGGGCTGCACTTGCGCTTGTGGAGATTCTCTTTTGTGGCTAGAAAGTTGCAGCACACTTTCCACCAAAAGTGCTTGAGCTTTGGGGGGATCTTCAGAGTCCAAATAACTTTCCAGAGGCTTTTAGGAGGATCAAAGGAGGATGAAGCTTTTGGGGGTAGTTTAGCTTGGTACTCAGCTAAAGCAATGTGATAACCTGACTTCACCGAGTAGATGCCGTTGGCATTGGGGTGCCAAATTAAGAAGTCCATTTTCCCATGTTGGGAAATAGGAATGGTAAGAATTTGGTCAGCCTCATCTTTTGACACCATGGCTCGGAGTTCCCTCTCTTTCCACGTTTTAGACCTGTGGTCAATGACCTCCCGGACTAGATCCATTGTGCAATCAGGGGGTCTAGCTGAGTGTATTTTGTAATCCTTAGAAAAATGAACCCAGCTATCCTCCCAAAAAATGGATGTTTGATCCGTCCGCAACCTGCCATCTAATGCCCTTCATTAATATCTCTCTGCCTTGGATGATACTAGACCAAGCCCAAGAAGGGTGTCTTCCTTTGCTCGCGTGGAGGAAGTCAGAGTGTGGGAAATAGAGCCCTTTCATGAATCTGCCCCAGTATGAATTAGGATTAATTAAGAGCCTCCAGCCTTGTTTTGCAAGCATGGCCAGATTAAAGGATCTGAATTCGCGGAAACCTAGGCCCCCATGAAGTTTAGACTGTGGCTCTATTCCATGAAGTCCAATGGATGCCCTTACACTCTGGGTCCCCTCCCCACCAAAAATTCGCGATGTAGGCGTTGAGTTTGTCACAAAACTTCTTGGGAAGAGCAAAACACGCCATGGCATAAGATGGGATGGCTTGCACCACATACTTGATCATCACCTATTTTCCCGCTTGAGTGAGCTGCTTTTGTTTCCATCCCTGAAGCTTGAGCAGTGTTCTTTCAAGAAGAAAGTTATACGCCTCCACCTTAGAACGACCTAAAAAGGCAGGTAACCCCAAATATTTGACTGAACTGCTCAATTGGGGCATTCCAATGAGATCGCATAACTCTTGTTTTAGGCTAGAAGGAGTGTTGGAGGAGAAGCAAACCCCCGATTTGTTAAAATTAACAAGCTGTCCCGAGGCGGAGTTATAAATCTCTAGCATCTCCAAAATGTGACCACATTCCTCTTTATTGGCTCTTAGAAAGAGGATGGCATTATCTGCAAAAAAGAGGTGTGACAATGTAGGACATGACGGTTTAAGTTTGATACCTAAGAAAGCTTTATCCGACAAACCCTTTGACAAGAGTTTCGAAAGAACATCAATGACCAACAAAAATAGATACGGGGAGAGGGGATCTCCTTGATGAAGACCACGCGACGGAATTACTGACGCTCTTTTCTCCCCATTAGCAAAGATTTGAAATTTAACTGTTGAAACAACTTGCATAACCCAACGCACCCAGATTTCGTGGAACCCATTCTGACCAAAACTGCCTCCAAGAAATCCCATTCAACTCTGTCATAAGCTTTATTGAAGTCCAAGCTTATGGCCATACTAGTATGCCCCCCTCTTCTGTTGATCTTCATTTGGTGAAAAGCTTCGTGCGCGATGATTATACGGGACAGGTTCTATTGGACCAACATTTTTGAATTGTTTTGTTTGTTCCATTTGGAGCAAAGTTGTGGGGAGAGAGAGAGAGAGACAGAGATAAATGATATGTACAAGGATAGCGTACATACTCCTTATCTATATAATGGAATCGTTTATACATGGAAATGAAATCGCCCACCCTATTTTGAAATCCAAACTAGTTCAAATATTCCTAGTTATTGTTAACCATTCAATCAGTTATATATGAGAACAAAATCATCCCCATTTTTTCAAAACTCCCTAATTTTTGTAATTGCTTTCATGATGGTTTGATGGTATATTTTCCAGTTTTGATTCCATGGTACACTCTTGAGTTGAGGGTTTTTGAAATTATGAAAATGAAATGGATAAGTTCGAAGAACAAGGGAAGGGTAGTTTTTTTTGGGAGAAGCACGATGATGAAGATTCCAACTATTGACTGTGATGAATTTAAATATCAACCCCATCATATATATTTTGTTTGAATTTTTTACTCAATCCGTTTATTAAGAAAATGATACTAATAGTCTATTTTTGAAGGAAAATTAGCCGTAACTACATTATTTTTTACCTTTTTTAATGGAAGGACTTTCGGCTTTGGAAGTTAAAATAAGGACATTCCTTTTATTATTAATTTAACGAAAGGACAGCCCCCACAACAGGTGCGCCAGCTGCTCAAAGCCGGAGCCAGTCGCTGCATAAACTGCGGCTCGCGCGTGAAGGTGTTGAAGCTGTTCTTTGTCGCCGTATGACGATGGCCTAGAAAGGAGCCACTCATGTACCGGATTTGCTTCGGTGCATAGTTTAAATTCTGCCCCTTTTGTGGGAATGCCCTGTGATTTTGTTTCAAGTATCTGGATATGATGAAAGGGGATGAGTCATGAGGGGATTTACGTTGCTGTAGTTTTTTTTTTTTTTAAATAATTTTCTGTACGAATTAAAATTTAAAAAATTAGTGACATTTCACTAATTTTTTAATCGCGCGGAAGTGGTTGGACGGAGATTGTGTGGTAGTCGCCGGAGGTAGGAGGTGATTTTTTTGAATTTTATGTTCGAAATTTGAATTTTCAAAAATTAGTAACATTTCACTAATTTTTCTGGTCACCGGAAGTGCACGGCCCGAGGTGGGGTGGTGGTCGGCCGGAGATGGAGTGTTGATTTTTTTGAATTTTATATTCGAAATTTGAATTTTCAAAAATTAGTAACACTTCACTAATTTTTTTGGTCACCGGATGTGCTCGGCTCGAGGTGGGGTGGTGGTTGGCCGGAGGTGGGGTGTTGATTTTTTTGAATTTTATGTTCGAAATTTGAATTTTCAAAAATTAGTGACACTTCACTAAATTTTTTGGTCGCCAGAAGTGCTTGGTCCGAGGTGGGGTAGTAGTCGGCCCGAGGTTGGTGTTGATTTTTTTGAATTTTATGTTCGAAATTTGAATTTTCAAAAATTAGTGACACTTTACTAATTTTTTTGGTCGCTGGAAGTGCTCGGCTAGAAGTGGGGTGGTGGTTGGCCGGAGGTGGGGTGGTATTTTTTTGAATTTTATGTTCGGAATTTGAATTTTCAAAAATTAGTGACACCTTTACTATTTTTTTTTGGTCGCCGGAAGTGCTCAGCCCGAGGTGGGGTGTTGATTTTGTTGAATTTTATGTTCGAAATTTGAATTTTCAAAAATTAGTAACACTTCACTAATTTTTTTGGTCGCCGGAAGTGCTCGGCCCGAGGTGGGGTGGTGGTCGGCCGGAGGTGGGGTGTTGATTTTTTTGAATTTTATGTTCGAAATTTGAATTTTTAAAAATTAGTGACACTTTACTAATTTGTTTTTGTCGCCGGAAGTGCTCGGCCTAATGTGGGGTGTTGATTTTTTTGAATTTTATGTTCGAAACTTGAATTTTTTTAAATTAATGACACTTTTCAAATTTTTTTAGTCGCAGGAAGTGCTCAGCTAGAGGTGGGGTGGTGGTCGGCCGGAGGTGGAGTGGTGATTTTTTAAAATTTTATGTTCGAAATTTGAATTTTTAAAAATTAGTGACACTTCACTAATTTTTTTTGTCTTTATGTTAAATTGCAAAAGTTCTTTGTCATTCCTTTTAAAAATGACAAATGTTTTTTGTTTTTATATTTCATTGCAAAAGTTCATTATCCTTCACTTTAAAAATACCAAATGTTTTGAATTTTTGACTAAGTGGCCCAACATAAGCCCAATATATGGGCAGGATGAATTCGTACATCGAGTGCCTACTGCTATTTTATTACAGCAACCAGACGCAGACTTCTGTTCTGTGCTTCGACTTCTTCACTTCCTCTCCTCTAGCTTTCATCAATGGCGGCCGCCTCTTCCATCCGCACTTACGTACCCACCCCATCCTTCCTCTCTCCTCCTCGCAATCATTCCTCTCTCTCTACCCTCAAACTCACCAACTACCAAACTTCCCCCTCCGAACCCCTTCTCTCCTCCCATCTCTCTCCTCTACAACCCCTCCGCTGCTCCTCCGCCCCCTCGCCCCCCTCCACCACCACCAACACCAGCACCTTCCACGGCCTCTGCTACGTCGTCGGCGACAACATCGACACCGACCAAATCATCCCCGCCGAATACCTAACCCTAGTCCCCTCCAACCCCGACGAGTACAAGAAACTCGGTTCCTACGCCATGATCGGACTTCCCGGCGCCGAATACCCGACCCGATTCATCGCACCCGACGAGACCACCTCAAAGTACTCCATCCTCATCGCCGGCGACAACTTCGGCTGCGGCTCATCGCGCGAACACGCGCCCGTGGCTCTGGGGGCGGCGGGGGTGGTGGCAGTGGTGGCGGAGTCGTACGCCAGGATATTTTTTCGGAATTCGGTGGCGACTGGGGAGGTTTACCCGTTGGAGTCGGAGGTTAGGGTTTGCGACGCATGTAGGACGGGGGATGTGGTGACGATTGAGTTAGGGTTGGGGAGGTTGATTAATCATACAACGGGGAAGGATTATGGGCTCAAGCCGATAGGGGATGCCGGGCCGGTTATCGAGGCCGGTGGGATTTTCGCTTATGCAAGGAAAGCTGGGATGATTCCGTCATTGGCTGCTTAAAATTGAGGTATTGAAGTCAGTCAAACTTGCTTTGATTGATTATGAGGTGGCGTATGTGTTGATGAGGATCCAAGTAGCTTCTGATTTTGCTGGACTAGATGCCTATAACTATTTCGTGCATTTCCCATAAATTGGAACAGTAAGAACATCTCCAATCCATGGCTTCAAATTTGGAGTTTGAAGGCTTATCTGGCATTTTGGCGTCTCAAATTTTTGCATTAAACCCTCCCTCCTCAACCATAGTGTCAAATTTTCATTTTCTCACTGGTGGTGAAAATTTCAAACAAAAGCAAATTTAGCAGCCATGCCAGATCCACGTTGGGTCTTGGTTGAGCTTCCATAGTTCACGTTATGCTTGCCGCGTCAGATTTGCCATCTTTTTCTTCCTTTTTTTTTTTTTTGGGAGTAGATCAGCTTGAAAGAAAAATGCCATCTATTGGAGTTGCTCTTATTATTATTATTTTTTGAACTGGAGTTGCTCTTAGTTTTTTTCATTTTTCTTTTTTTATTAGCTTAGATGGGCAGTGAATCAGAGATTCAGATTTAGTGAGAAGAATTGAAGCAGCCGCTAAATGACCTCCTTGAGCATGATTCAAGGATTGAAATTTTAAATATTTGATACGCAATCTTTAGAATACGGATATAACTTGTTTTTATGAAGGATGGCAGATATACCAATGATCTTAGTGTCGATATATGGATTATAAAACTTCTTATGTCGAACTTGAGCAAAGGCAATCATGTTCATCAACTTCAAGCTAATCTCATCATCTTGATGTTGGTGTAATTGGCCTTCTAAATAAGGATTGTAATTTTCTACCTTTTATAACCTGGGGGACATTTCTGTAGTGCCGTCTAGAAAGTTTATAGTGAACCTGACCTTATTCATCATGTGCAGTATAGCTTTTCTTGGATTATGAACAAAAGGGTACTTATCTTAGAAAGTTAGTCTATGATTGATATTTGATGGTACTAGTCAAATCCTTGTACAGTTGGACTCTTCTTTAGGCGGCACTGAGGTTAGAAGAAACCCCAAAAGCCTGAGCTAACTATGGGAGGCTTTTGTATTGTTACATGGCTGTTCATTTGTTATGCCAGGTCATTAACTTATTGTCCCATGAAATGTTTCGCATGGGCATTTTTTATTATCTTGAGGATAGGAAAAGAAGAAGGAAAATAAAAAAGGGGGTAGCAATAAACGAATTCTATTCCTTCAACTTGGCAGTCTTGGCCCAAGTCTAAGCATATAACAATAACAGAAGCCATCTAGTCCTCAATCATTGAGGGTATGGGAGGAGGATGATTGGAGACAGACCTGACCTTTAGCAATATGCACAAAGTGGATGCTCACAGAATACCACTGAAAATAGTGGCCCCCCTAAACCTCTAAGAATGGAGGAGCTACATGGACGTTTTGCTGCAGAACCATGCCCCCAAATCAAGGCCGAAAGGCATCAGGGAGGGCAGGCCTAGAGACCCAAAATCAATTTTGTGCTCATTACCGTGCTTCATTCATGCCCAAGCCTAAGCATAGAGTTCAATATTGAGAAGAAAGAGGGGCCATCATTTTTTAGTTCAGAGGATTACTTGGGTAATTTGGGAATCTTTTGTGCACTTCTAGATTCCAATTTTTGGTTGGTGTTGGGAGCTTTCATTTCAGCAGGGGGAGCGTTAAGAGTGGAGATTGGCAGACTAGGAAAAACATCTGTGAATTTTTTTTTTAGTGTCTATGGAAATCTATTGCAGATTAAGTTTGCTACATGTGATGTTTTAGAAACCCAGGAAACATGAGACTAAATGGTGATTACAAGAGCGAAGTCAAAAAAATTTACCCGGACAGTGAGCGACTGAGCTCCCCTCCTCTCATGGAAAGAATTCTGCTAGTGCTCTGTTTCTTTTGTCAATAGGAAAGCTTATGTTTCCAGGAGTATCCTTTTTTGGTCTTCCAGAATGAATTGGTTTTGTGGAATTTTCTATTTTGTAGGTTAACATCCTTGTTGATTTCCTGTTTGTATGACTTGTGGTAATCTTTTTGTGCAATCACCTGGACCGTGCAAAGAAGAAGATTATCAATTTTCTTGCAATAACTTTTGGAAAAGATATATTCCTGTCCAAAAAAAAGGGAAATGTAGAATTACCACCAATAATAACACTATAGGAATTGTATTTGTTGCCTCTGATTAAGTGTGGCAGACCTGGTTAGAAATCATAAAAGAAGTGCATATTTACAGAGCTGTTTCTTTTTAGGATAGATATGCCTTTAGAGGCCAACGTTTCCCCTGGTTCATGAGGTTTTATGTGCGCTAATATTCTGTGAAGGCGGAGGATTGCCATATTGTTAGAAAAATAAAAAAAATTACTTTACTCCTCAAAAGGAAAAAAAAAATAAAAAAATCGCCGTCGTTTCTTGCCAGCTGTATTTTCATGTTTTCTTATCATTAGATTCCATTTCCGCCTCTGATGTCCTAACTGTTATGATTGTGTTTGCAGGGTATCCGGACTTTGTGCCCTGTTGGCTTGGCTATATTTGAAGACTCAAGAAATGTTTGGTTTGCTACTTCTTTTTCCCCAATGTTTAGGACGAGGAACTTCTCCTTTCAGTATGTCATAAATAAAACTGCTGTTCTTGCAACTTGCTTGTATCCTGAAAACAATATGCTTCTGTAGCCCCTTTCCGATGAACTCGGTTGCAGTAATTATGATGTCCTTGCCTACTGTAATGTTAGACATTAAACTAGACAGTTTTTTTCTACTATATATGGACTAGTGATGTTGAAATCTAATCCCCCCTGCATCAGATCCTTCACTTTCTTCAAGTTGCCTGAAACTCATGTTTGCCCCACAAATGCAGTGCTTGAATTAGCTAGTTCTCTTGCACCTCACATCTTCATATCATTATCCATTATTAAACTGATCCCTAATCAGTCATATAAATTGCTTTCGCAATTTTTTTTCATGTTTCGTCAAATCAAAGTTCGATGACTGTATCCCATTCATTTTGAAGGTCTTGACATGTTAAATATTCATGTAAAAGTTAAGGTAATTGAATATTGATAGTCATGTCAAATTTACCTTGGGAGGAAAACAAAATTCTGAAGGTGTAACCCATTTATCATTTCTCTTGATGCAAGTATGATTCGAAAAAGTCATTTACAATATCCAATATACTTTTTTTTTTTGAACCATAAACATATTCATATATTAATTAGCAATAAAATTACAAAGGCGACTCCGTGCAAGATTGTGAGCTGATCTCACATCTTGACGGGTGACCTTGAGTACATTTACATAACAAAACGAAATCCTACTAATATCCAGAATATCCATGATAATGTTTCTAATTATTACATTAGCACTAGCAGTATCACATAGAGCATTGACGATTTCTACGCTATCCGTCAAAATTTGCAAGCTTTTGAAACCTGCCGACACTGCCCATTTAACTGCTTCCAAGACCGCAAGAGCTTCCACAAAAGAAGATGATAACGCATAGACACAAGTAGATCCATAAGCCGCCTGCTCATAGCACCAAGCCGCAACTCCCTTGCAAACGTCTTTTTTCCATGCTCCATCAACGATCACCCGCTCGACATGACCAGCTTGCTCCAAGCTTCCCATACTAAATGAACTACTCCCCGAGTTACATATTCTGCCATGCATCCCTTCAACGTCACCCCTTCCTCTTGACTTCAATAACATGGACAAATTATGAGCTATATTATTCATACAACTATTCATGGTAGGAACATAAAGATCAAAAAACGCCTTATTGCGAGATTGCCAAATCTCCCAAGCAGCACACACAAACTTACAGCATTTTTCCACCATTCCCGCATCCTTAAAATGTCTAAGGAACCACCCAGGAAAACCATCCTCTACCCCTTCTAAATCAGACCCCAAGCCCGCCTCCTCCCAAAGTTTGACCGCAAACTCACATTGAAGAAATAAATGATCTACCGTCTCATCCGTCAAACCACATAAGGGGCATAGAGCCTCTTCTAGCATATGTCTCCATCTCAACGAATCTTTAACCGCAATAATTCGATGAAGTACTTTCCATAAAAACATGGAATATTTTGGAGGCAAATTGAAAGCCCATAATTTTTTCCACAGCTCTGAAGGTGAATTGCCCACCCCACCTGGATACTTGCTATAAACCGCCACAAAATAAGCCGATTTCACTGTGAAACTCCCATTCTTTGCATGGGCCCAATACATGCAATCTTTTCTACCCCTGTCCGGTATATACGTGGCTAGGATTTTCGTAGCAATCTCCGAAGGAAATAACGCCCTAACGAGCGGCTCATGCCACTTATACAATCTCCAATCTATTAAAGATCCCACCTTCATCTCGCTAAGAGAACTCATAACTTCTTGCCCTGCATAAGGATTCTTAGCCTCACTGATCCATTCATCTTTGAACACCTTAATCTCTTGCCCACTACCCACCACCCATTTGAGCCCCTTTCTTAACAGATCTCTCCCCATAAAATACTCCGCCAGCCCCAGGAACAACCAGACTTAGCTTGAACTGTTAAGAAATCTTCCTTGGTACAATATTTCCCCAGTAAAACTTTAGCTAACAAGCTATCTTTCTTACCATATAATCTCCAAGCCACCTTTGCCAGCAAAGCTTGATTAAAAGAACCTAAATCACGCAAGCCCAGACCTCCCGACTTAAAGGTTTACATAAGTTAGCCCATTTCATCCAAGGTAATCCCCCACCATCCCCTTTTCCCCATAAAAATCTGATAATTATACTGCGGACCTTGGCAATAAAGTAATTCGGGGCTCTAAAAACTGAAAACAAGTAAATGGGAACTGTAGACAAAACATGTTTGACTAAAATCACCCTTCCTGCAAACGCAAGGTAATTTTTCCTCCAACACGCCAAACGACTTCCAATACGATCCAAAACCTTTTGAAAGAGACCCCCTTTCCTTTTAACACAGCCCAATTCCGCCCCCAAATATACGCCCGGCTTATCTACAACCTTAACCCTTAAAACCTCAAATAAAAATTCCCTCATTTCTGGCTTCGCATTGGGACTTAAAAATACTTCCGATTTGTTAAAATTCACCTTTTGGCCAGCTAGCCGACAGTACTCATCCAACAACCATTTAAAATACACCACATGAGAAGTATCAAGATCCATGAAGAAAAAACTGTCATCTGCGAAGAACAAATGAGAAACTCTAGGAGATCCCCGACCTACTGCCACCCCCCTACAAATTTGATTCGAATTAATAAAAGAGAGGGCAGAGGATAAGACTTGACTGACCAAAATGAATAAATAAGGTGACAAAGGATCCCCTTGCCTTAGCCCACATTTTGGCCAAAACGTCTCCGATCTTCCACCATTCACCAAAACCGCAAAGGATACCGTTGAAATACATTGATAGATTAAATTAACCCACTTTGGACTGAAACCCATTCTGTCCAAAACTTTTACCAAAAAATCCCAATTAACTCTATCATATGCTTTGCTCATGTCCAACTTTAGGGCAAACATGGCTTTCTTACCCTTCCTTTTACGCTTTATGCATTCAATGAGCTCATGAGCCAGTAAAATATTATCCGAAATCTGTCTACCCGGAACAAAAGCATTTTGAAAATTAGAAATCAAACCCCCTAACACACCTCGCAACCGGTTCACCAAAACTCGAGCAATAATTTTATAGAGGACATTACAGAGACTGATAGGTCTAAAATCATTGACCGACACCGGGTTGCGAGTTTTAGGAATGAGTGTGATATAGGTTTGATTAATTTCCTTCAACATAACACCCGAGTGTAAAAACGATAAAACAACTTTTGAAACCTCCCTTCCCACCACATTCCAGTTTTTCTGGTAAAATGCTGCAATAAAACCATCAGGCCCAGGAGCTTTCAAACCCCCCATTTGAAAAACAGCCTCCTCCACCTCTTTTTCTACGAAAGGCTTATCCAAACTCTCCCTATCCTGGTCTGAAATGCGGACATCTAAGGAGCTTAGAAGATCAAAGCCCAGAGGATTGGATAAGCCTAGATGTTTTGTATGGATCACTTACAAAGTGGAAATTCAAAATTGTTGCACAGTGGAACTTCAAAATTAGATAGCTCGGATCCTTAAAATGGAACCGTTCTGAGTCCCATTTCTCCTCATATAAGGTGGATGGTATAACATTCAACCCCCATCCAGAATTACAATGAACTCAGGATAAAGATTTTATTTTGTCCAAAAGAAATGCAAAAATGGGAATTGAAAAGATATTTCCAACAATGTTGCCTCTTACTGATTTACTAATTGTTATGGCTGTGCCTTCTATTCAGGCATCGTTCTAAGCTCTAAAATGAAAATGTGATCTAAATTGTTCACTTTTGTAGACTTTGATGCTTACAACAGCCTAACAAGAAATCAAGTCGATCAGGAAATTGTATCTTACTAATCGAATAAGATAGTTTTACTGTGTATTTTTCAAATTATATTTGTTGTTTATTTCTTGAAGAAAAAAATGATTAGTCTACTAGGTTTCCAATATTTGATCAACTTGAATTTTTACAGGGTTATCTTATGCATTAATGTCTACAAATGAACAATTTTGACACCGGAGTGTCCCAACGCATCGCTTCAAAATATGTGCAAATTGAAGACAACAAGGTTTAATACGAAATTAAAGTGCAGTCAATATCTTTTTATGAGTTTTTCGACTTATTTTGTGTCTTTTCGTTTCTCTATGTGTCTTTTAAGTTTGTAAGGAATATTTATTATTCTTTCTAGTTTTAGTAGTCAAAGTCTTTGGTTTATTAAATTTAGAGTCTTGGTAGTTGAAATTTACATTTCCTATGCTTGGAGGGATGTTCCAAGTAATCTATTTAAAAGCTATGTGGTGAATGGAAAGGGTAGAGTGTGTGTTTGAGTTAAAGCCTTTGGCTTGTTGAGAAGTTTATCTTCTTGTTATCGTTTATGTATCTCTAGGAGGATTCCTTAGAGTGGTGAGCGACCCCTACGCCCTGTATCCCTTTTTGGACACCTCGGGTGGTGATAATCTGTATCCCGTTGGCGTTTCTATTTGGGTGGTGAGCGACTATCCCTTGTCCTTTTATCCTTTTTTACTTTTCTTCCATCCTATCTACAAAACCCGGTATCAAATTTAGATCACATTTGATAGCTTCGGAAGACGACCGAAGCGAGGGCACTGCAGAGCCAACCTCTCCCTAATATAGGGCGAGACATCAAGAAATGGAATCAATTTTGATTGGAAATATGAATCGCTTGCAATTTTGGAATCTACCTATCTATCTATCTATCTATCTATCTATCTATCTCTCTCCTATAGCAATGTGTTTTGCCTACAAAATGCTCCAAACCCCCAATCCCTCCTTGAAAGTAGATTTCTCCCCCCCTTTTAACCCTTCCACGTGGTTCTCTCATTAGGTTTGTTCAGTTAACTGCAATGAAAAACTACCCGAGGTCCAAACCACACTCCCACGTTGTATCCCATTGTGGAGAATGCTTCTCCGGTGAGACCTCTTCGAACCTTTTGGAATATGGTGAAGAGTTAAGAGAATCTAATGGACCTCGCCTGAGCCCTAGAAAGATTGTCTGAGAAGATGACCTGCACGAGTAGCACCCGCGTTAGTGCCTAGCCCGGACAATGGTGGTTGGAGAAGGCACTCCGACGATCTAACAAGTGACCAAAAGTAAAGAAAATCACTGGAAATTTAAAGAGAGAAGGTTTGAGTTTAGAGAGAGTGTGTGGAGAAAAGGATCTTGGATTAGATGAGTGAGTCTCCCTTTTATAGGCAAAGGGAGACTTGCTCACTAAGTATCCCGTGGTCCTCACGCACGTTGGCCGTACCTGACACAACACACGGGCAAGTCATGAGTGTCTCGCGCATCCCCGCCGCTTCAACTAATGATAAGTCAATAATTCTGGAAATCCTCCCCAGTTCGTCACGTGATCCGTCAGACGCCACAGGAATGTCGTCTAGACACCGTCTGACACCACTTCAGTCACATTTGTCACCAGTCACATCAGTCAAAGACCTCTAGAGCAAAAGCTTCCTTGTCTGGCTCCGCAAGAGACACTATGCCCTTTTGACACTGCGTCTGAAGGACTCCCACCGAAGCCTACCGAGTCGGTAAAAGCAAGATACCCTAACCCAACCGCTCGGCGTCGCTCAAAGTTCCGCCAATTCCCATCGGCTTAACGGGTGTTTTTGTGACGAGATAAGGGACAGTTGTTATCCCTCCAAGAAGGTCGATCGCCGAATGAATTACTTCAGATGGGGGCCTCGACTCCGTCCGGGTGAATAACGTGTCCATCCCTTCGGCAGAGCCTGGTTAGATAGGGATCAGTTGATCCGCCATTGTGCTTACCGGAACGCACAGCTCCACCGAATGTTAGCTTCCTCAGAAGCCTTCGACGTTTGGTCAAAACCCAAGCTGTCGGGCCAAACCTTTAGATTTCATGGGCCAATCCATCTAATGAGTTAGCTGGAGTCACAAGCTGGAACCATTGACCCTCTCGGGCCGTCGGCCACTACACACACATTTCTGTTATTCCCTTTTCCTTCCCCCTTTTCTCACATAACTGCTTTTTTTTTTTTTGGGAAAAAAATAACTACCCACTGTCAATTAATTACTTTCCATGATTAGATAACTCTCTCATCTCCACTCCCCATGGGTTGACAATTTTCTCTATTGTGCACTCGGTGCATGACACCATGTCATGCGCTCATCCGGCCGTTAGTTGCGAAAATGTACGACTCGGATCAAATCCAACTCCATGTGAAAGTCATTGCTTAGATTTGATCCGAACCGTGTATTTTCGCAATTGACGACCGAATGGGGTGCACCTAGTGCCCAACAGGGACTCCTTGTCCGCATTGAACGGGCAGAACGCTAGTAGTTAATATTAATATGGTGGTTTGTTCTCATTTTAGTTACCCGCCTATGAACGGCATCCGGACTATCCTTATTCTTCTGATTTTTTTGGGTCAAATGTCCGGATAAATCCAACGTTGTCAATCTTGTACAAGTACCATATCGGCATTGGAATGGAACATACAAAATGGTACTCCCTCCGTCCCTATTTAAGTGATGATGTTACTATTCCAGCTGGATTCGAAAGTTGTTTATAATTTTCAATCTATATTACATAAAATATGCAATATGGATCTTGTTTTATAGAAATCAATGAGTTCTAAAATACAATTTTTTCAAAAGTACATAATATATTATAGATTGAAAGTTATAGACAATTTAAAAATAAAGCCAAAAAAAGTGAAAGTAATTATTTCGGAGGGAGTAGTAATTTGTACCAGATGATATACCCAGCAAGTGCGACTCTAAGAGTTCGGGAATGTGGGGTCACTCATAAATCTCAAATACTTTTATCAACCATAAATTAAAGAAAAACGTCACAGTAATGGCAACTAAAAATCTTATTCCAATAAAAATACATTTAAAGCTCAACGTAACAAGACAGATAAATCTCACGTTGTCAAAAGAACAAAACGATTGACAAAGATTCAAACAAATCACATAAAGAAGTAACTTTTATATTTACCCAAAAAAAAAAAGAAGTAACTTTTATGAACTTTTAGGAGTTATCTAGTGATGTCACCACCAAATTTAGGGGGTTCATTAATGAATATTTTTTTAAAAATTTATATAATTAGTAGTAATTTTTTCCCCCAGTGGGGTCGGCTGACCCCATTCATAAGGTGGAGTCGCCCCTGGATATACCGGCATATACAAGCCTGTACCGGGCATGTTTATGAAATCTCAACTGGTATAAAAATACTTATGTATATTTTCCCACGAAAAAGAAGTCTTGGATTTTAAGACGATAAATGAAATTCGAAATCCATATTATGTTAATCATGTTAGTTTGCTCTTACAACTAATGCTGATAGTAAAATAAGACACTGACCGGTACGGATTTTAAGACGACCAAATGAAATTCGAAATCCAATTATGTTAATCATATTAATTTGCTCTTAGAGCTTTTCGGCTAAGTTTTCTCTTTTTTCAAACTAATTGCCGATGTACTTTACGTTTTAAACCATTTGTAAAAAACGGAAAATTGGTCTAAAGGCCAAGTTTGAGGTTTTAAATGGTGTTTAGTCTAGCCTAACTTATGATGTGAAATTTTTGAGGCCTCAAGGACAATACTAGACAAAAATACCCTTAACGATAAAAAAAAACTCAATGCCAGAGCCACCCGTCACTTTTGTTGCTCGAGTGTAAAGGCAACGAGAGTCTGACCACACGTCATGAAAGCGATAGGTCATGATATAGGGCCGCCCGTCATTTTCTGTAAAAAGAGTCTGCCCACACGTCATTTTCTAGCAACTACTACCCATCCTTTCTCTCTCTCTCTCTCATGCATGGGTCTTGAGGGGCACCAAATTAATTTTCTCTCTCTTTAATTTTGGGGTTGGGTTCAATTTTAGGGGGTTTAGGCTCTTTGGGGGTAGGGTATAGTGGGTTTAGGCATTTTGGGTTTAGGCACTTAGGGTGCAATTTCCAATTATAAGGTTTTAGTGGTTTAGACACTTTCATAGGGTACCCTAAGGTTTTAGGCACTTTCATAGGGTACCCTAAGGTTTAGGCACTTAGGGTGCACTTTTCAATTATAAGGTTTTAGTTGTTTAGGCACTTTCATAGGGTACCCTAGGGTTTAGGTTTATGGTGCACTTTCTAATTATAGGGTTTTAGTGGTTTAGACACTTTCATAGGGTACCATAGAGTTTAGGTTTAGGCATTTTCACTAGGTTTGGGGTTTAGGCACTTTCATTGGCTAGTGGGGGCATTTTTGGAATGTGTAGGTGATTTGTCTTTTTAGCATTAAAGAAAAAGTTGATGTCCTTATTGAAGTAAAGACCCATTTACTATGTCCTTCCCAAAAACGGACCCTTGTAAAAATACTCCTTAGTGCAATTTCAAATTGTGCTACTCTCATAAAACGTCAATCGAAATTGCGCTGAGTGTACCGCGCTGGCACACTGCCCTGTAATTTGCCACGCAAGCAGAAAGCGCGATATGGAATCAAGTTTCCTCACTTTTTTTTTTCCCATTGAATGTGTTAATCACACAAAAAAACGCAAATGAAAAAAAAAAGTGAGAGAACAATTTCAAATCGCACTTTCTGCTTACGTGGCATATTACAGGGAGGTGTGTCAGCGCGGCACACTTAGTGGCTTAGTGCAATTTCGATTGATGTTTTATGAGGATAGCGCAATTTGCGCTAAAGAATATTTTTACAAATAGTTTGAAAAATAAAGTACATTGACAATTAGTTTGGAAAAAGACAATTAGTTTGGAAAAAGAGACTATTTAGCCGAAAAATCCTTGCTCTTACCACAAATGCTAATAGTAAAACAAGACGCTAACCAAGTAAGTAATATGTAATAATATGTATAGTGCTGGATACCAAGTACTAATTACATAAGCACATGAATCAAGAAAAACGATAATTATATGTATGTATGGTTCAAATCTTAAGAGTTTCAATTGGCTGTCCGCCTGTCTGTCTGTCTTACAACTGAGCTCTTGCCAACAAATGAACAGAGAGATTGCAACTTATTAATTTACACAAGCCAAAACCCTAATGCTCTCTGTGATTACCTTCTCGATCATTCCCT